>NIZV01000326.1:0-44820 GCA_003947045.1 Fusarium ambrosium
ACTAAGAAATATAAATATAATATAAAAGGATTATTAATAAGTATTAATATTAATAATATTAAAAAAAAGTATTTTATATTTATTAGTTTTATATATATAATCTAAGAGAAATACTTTAAAATATAATTTAAATAAGCTTAATAACTCTAAGTATATAAATATTATTAATATAACCTTATTATTTTTATTAAGTTAGATTTTATTTTAAAAACCCTTATTATTAAGTTATATAATAAAAGTATATATATTATTTTAGCCCTAAATAAGCTTTTATTTATTTTATATAATATAATTATAAATATCTTATTATATAATAAATATATTAAAGGTTTTATATAAATATAATTTAATTTCTTTTAGCTAAATATTAAAGCTAACTATTTAATAAATTATTATTTTATTTAATTATAATAATTAATAATATATTAAGTATATTATTAAAATAAAGCTTAAGGTATAATTATAATAATAAAAATAAGGATTAAAATAATATTATAGATATTATTAAGTCTTATAAAGGCTTTTTTTTATAAAAATAAAAAAAAGTATTTTATATAATATAATATAATATTTTATATTTATTTCTTAATAACTAAGGTCTTTTTAATATAATTATAGCTAAATATAATATAGGTTTTTTTATTAATAATCTTTAAAGACCTCTAAGAGATAAAAATATAGCCTCGCGGCATTACTTATATATTAATTATTATAATTAACTTTTTATATAAATTAAATTAGCCTTTAAGAAGAAAAATATTATTTAAGAAGCTATAAAAGCTATTAATTATAGCTATTATAATAAGAATAAGGTAAGGTAATTAGAATTAATATTATAAAAGCTATTAATTGCTTTGCAAGAGGACTAAAGGGTAGTATATTGTTGGAAATCCCGGTCAGTCTATGAATCATGTTGTGTATTGCTTCCTCTTCCCCTCACGCTTCTCTAACTGTTCATCTATATTAGGCTTAGCCTAGCCGAGGCTTCGCCGTTGTATAGCCGGCTTTTGGCCGTCCTGCACACAGGGTGCTATTCAACATATATAGCCCTTATAATATAGCTACCTATGCCTCTTATATAATAGATCTTATATATATAACCGGTCGTATGAAATATCACGTGACCTTATTTGCATGACCGGTCATATACGTATGAGTCCCCGCTTACCATTTATATTATTAAGAACGATCTCCACCAGGTGCGCTACTATTTAATAATGTTTGAAACTATTTAATTACGCGGTCGTAAAAAAACACGAGATACTAAACCAATAACGACTAGATTTAAGGCCTAAGAATTCTAAGAAAAGAATTAAAAGTAATTTAATAGTATTAGCGGATAATCATCCTCTTATTTCTCTTTTTTATCCCTTGGTTATTAATAACTAGACTATAAAAATAGGCCCTTCTGCCACCTTAGCTGGGGCCAGGCGGCGTCTTGGAGTCTGAAGTTTTTCTACGACGTATGACAATGCGGAGCACCTTGCTACAACTACATAGGTACTGAAATGAATCACCTATCCTCACTTCACAACATGGCATGATTTCGGTATTCGGTTGCCAACAGTCAGTCGCCAATATTACATAAGTCGATATATTCGAATGAACCTTATAACCTTTAAGCGGGAGTTATAAAACAAGCGAGAGTCCCCGACCAACAGTCACTTTCTCCTTTTCCTTCCAACACTCACACACTTGACTACCTAGCCTTCAGAACTTTCTTTGCTACACACCCCCTCGGATATAGAGATGTCAACGGTTGGAGACATGATTGAGCTCATGTGGAAGCCTCCTCGCAAGGAGCGAGGGGTAAAAAGGCAACATGTCGACAGAACGCTCCCAGAGAATTTCAAATACTACGGCCACTGGGGATATACCCTCTACCGCACACACTACAGCCCCGAATCTGACGAACACTGGGACACGCTACTCGACGCTTTAAAGCGACAAACCTATCTTGCACTTGGATACCTCGACAGTGATGAAATATACCGCTATGATGCGAAAGAGCGAAGATGTGGAGAATTTTCCCACAGCAATCGAGAAGAATACACGAGTGATTTGGAGCGAGTCAAAAAGCTGTTTCGTCTTGATCTCCGCGAGGATTCATCGCTACTCAGCGGTCTGAATGTCCGACAACTTCGAAAGGTGTGCCTTGATGAGCATCCCAAAGCAGAAAAGACCATGGCAGGGATGTTTCGTTGCGCACTTTTCGCCGATGAGGCAGTGCTTAAAGACATTGCCAGAGGTGTGTTTATCGTGAAGGTGGTTGCTTACGACTGGGAAGAGGGTAACGAATATTGGGGTTGGATGAGAGTCCCAACGGGCTATTTACTGGAACTTTGGCATATCCTCATGATGTCACCGTTTAACTACCATAGGGTCCTATGCTTTGAAGGCCCGGAGGAGGACCTCGAGAAATATATTTGGGCTGGAGATGTGGCGGCGAACCTAACCAGTTGCGCCTCGGAAATACGACCATTGTTCGTTCACTATAGCGCCCAGAGGCCCGAGTTTGGAGTTGACCCGAATGGTCGTCGCTATGTCCCACCAAAGGCCGGGCTTCCACAATAATAAATAAAAGCTCTGTAGCACATTACAGTATTATAATTTAGACTAGCTGTAGACTATCAAGTGGAGAAAATGCCAGACTAGAAAAGTCTACATCGTCGCCCTGATCCGAATCCTCGTTCATTGGATCGCCATCTCTCTCGTCATTACTGCTGTCATCGTCAAGAATAGGGAGGTCCCATGCAGTGTTGAGCCAGATGCGGTCGAGCTAGCGGTCCAAAACCTTAGTCGTTACCATAACTTGTTCGGCATCCATACCCTCGATCTCTCCCCAGTGATTCTCCGCCTTAGTTATCAAGATCATCGAAATTCTTAGGCTGTAGTAGTCCCATGGAGGTAAAAGTCTTTTCATAGACTCCTTAAAGAACTAGGCTATCATGATCTTTGGCTCAACAGGGTGTGCCTCCTTATGTATGAGCTCCGCGCATATGAGTTGCAGCAGAACGCCGTCCATGACGATCTTCTAGGTCGTTTATCCTGGCTTCAACCATGACAAAGAACACATTCCCAATACATTACAGGATCATATCCCAATGCCAACAAAGCGGCGTTAAGGGAGGTTACATTATCTATTTACTGCCTTATAGCGTTCCTCTAAGCATCTAGCTTTTGATTCTTAACTTAAAACTTATCGCCAAGGCTGGCCTCGCCCCTAATCCTACGAGCACATGGTGTGAAGTAGAGCCTTTGACCCATTACATCCCTAAGCCCCTGATTAAAATTGAAAAGGAGGAGTTGTTGCGGGATGAATGAGATCAATTACAACGGTAGATATAATCCCTATATAATACGACGATACAAAATCAACTACTCATCATCACTCGCGAACGCCTCAATCTCCCAGTCAACATCGATGGCGAGGGTATCGATCCGTCCCTCCAACATTACAACCGCTTCCATCACCTGACGCGCCTCTCTGCCCGTCTCATTTTCCCAGACCTTCCTTATCTCTGCGATTGCGCCTCGAAGAAACTCTTGGGCCTTGGGTGTAACCACATATGTGTACCAGTCTTTGAGCCACTCTACAAAGAAGTTGGCAAAGCCGGGGGAAATATTGGTCCCGACGTGTCTCTCCCAGAGATTCTCGGCGTATGAAATCTGAAGCACAACATTGTTCACGATATTCAACAGCTTCATCGAGACGTAGGGGCCGTCACTTCCAGAGTTCATGTAGTCAAACATGGAGACAGTCGCCCGCAGAGCCGCCAAGAGTTTGTTCACATTGTCCTTTGCTAAACCTTCCCATCGGTCGTCTGCAATCGGGAGTTGGTTTTGCATCAACTACCAAGAAACATTAGTTCCCTTCCCCGTCACGGTGGGGGGTTTTCCATGATGCACTTACGTAGGTTTTGACATAGTTGATGTCTCTGATCGTGACGACAAGGGTCGCCTCATTCTGCTTGCTGCCCAAACACTCCATGATTCGGTTGAAGAGGTTTCCGCTGGCGTAGAGTTCGCTGCTAGGGATCGGCGGCCATTCCCAACCGTCCTCTTGAGCTATCTGCATCATATACTCAAAGAGGCTGATGGGTATGGGTCCATATTGAGATCGACGGCCACTGCCCAGTCTGTCGAGCCCGATTTAGCGAATGACTCGTGATGTCATGGAAGGACAAGGCTCTAATCTTACCTTCCCATAGCGGCGTCCTCCAACAATCTCTGGATCAACTGCTTGTCGACGGGATGTTCCACTGGCCAACATTGTCAGAGAAAGTACATGCATCGACGACATAGGAAGGACGTACTTTGAAATTCAAACCACAAGCTGCTCTCAAGCCAATCCGCACTAGGGTCCAGCTCCATGTCGCCGCAATCATCGGGATTACGGAAATGGGCTATTTTCTTGAGGTTCGGATGCGTAGATGGAAGTTGGTTTGCGGCGGTGTGCTAGTAATGGTGTCAGTCGATGGCGCAGTCGAAAGTGCGTAGGGAGGGGGGGTACTCACATCGGGCTCTGTATATTCGACCTCTGCCTCCTCACCGTCGGGACTCGTCACCATAAATCTTCTCTCCTTGGTTTGGCGAGCATGTAGCTGGTGATGGCGATGTGAAGACAAGTGCGTTGACCGACCGGTCAGTAGGGCACGGCGTCTTTCAGTAACCTCACCCTTCTCGCCATCCTCGCCGCAATAACCGTCCTTGTCGCATAGGGCGTACGTGCAGTTTACCCACAAGGCCTTTCCACCGCCGTTCATGCCTTGGATGGCAGCGACTCGAGCGTTGTATGTGTGAGGGGAGCATATGATGCGTCGGGCCGTCTCCTCAGGCCCATCCGTCTCCCACTCAGGAGCTATGCCCAAGAAGGCTTTGATGTACGGCGTTGTCAGGTAGGGGAAGTTTTCCTCGACGTAACTGTCCCATATTGCGCCCATCTGCTCTAACATGACCTCACTGCCTACCCTGAAAAGGTAATAGGTGAGGAGAGCCTGTGCTGTGATCTTATTTTTGAGCTTGGGGTCGAGGTCTCTCAAAGCCAGCCCCATGGGTAACGAGGCATTGGCCGCCATGTCTTCAAGTAGATCTGCCCGTCGAGAGAGAATAGATGCTGGGTTAGGGCAGGTAGGATTGTCTATCCACTCCTTCATGGCGCTCCGGTAGGCATCTAGCTTGGAGTTCTCGACCTCAAACTCGTCGTTGAAGCTGGTCTTGCAGCAACGCGCCATGCCACCAATACCGGCGATGGCACAGGTCTCGATCTCGGTGTCAATGGCCACGCGGACACGATCGGGTGGGCAGCCACTGCGGCAGAAGCCTTCCGGGCGAGCGTCAGGGGCCGGACCGACATCCCTGAAATACTGACAATCCGTGAAGCGCAGGTTGGGGTCGTTGGCATTGCAGCAGTATTTGCGGAACTGAGTGGTAGGAATCAAGAGACCATGCGGGTTTTTCTTGGGGTCGCATTTTCCACCACCAGAGCCTGAGGCTGACTGGGCTATCAGGTAGTTCTTTTTCAGGTCCCCTTCCGGGTTCCGACACTCCTCCTGGTCGTCGCAGTTTGGGTACAAGCCCCATTCACAAGTGCCATACACCTTCATGCTCTTGACATCCGTCTTGCAACAGGCCGATTGGTAGGCCTGGGATTTGTCGCAGTACATCTGGTTAGATGCAATCTCAACCATGTCACTTGGACACGAGTTGCCCTTGGTGCACTTGCCCCCCTTGAAGCCATACCATCCGCATGTTGGCAGCTTCTCGGTGGCTGGACAGCAGAAAGTATGGGCACCGTCTCCACCACAGCCTGTCTCATCCACCATCTTCTCGTTCTTCCTAGCACCCCCGTCAGAGCGAGGAACACTGACCCAACCCTTGGGGCAACCCTCCATGCAGTTGGACCAGCGACATTGCTCATTGGGCATCTTCACAATAGTCGAAGCCTCTTCGTTGTCACCGATAGTGCCGCTCGTGACTGTCCGATCGACTGCCTTTGCCAGTGCCTTGTTGTACTTGGCGTCCTTGGTGTCTTGGCTAATGGCCCACACCATGACACCCCCAAGGCATCGTGATTGTGCATACTCGCTCTTTATCTTCAACGTCTCCTCGTCGTCATACGAGAGCCACTGATTGCCGAAAGTGATGACCTTGACAGCCTCCTCTTTGAAGAATTGGGGCTTCAGGTTACGCTTCTTGACTATCGCATCGATTTCCGAGTTCAGCAAGACGCCTTTCTCTTGGCTACACTCGCCTGCATTGCCCGGGTCCTTGAATAGGCAGCCTGGTTTCATGCATGTCCCGGTTTGAGCTGTGAAGACGCGCCCGTAGAAACCCAAACCCATGACGACCTTGCTAGGCTCAATTTCATTGCGCCATAGAAGATCCATGGCGAGCTCAATCTCGGTGAGGTTGGTGTGGGCGTTAAGGTAGGGCTTGGTCCAGGTGGCGTTCTTGTCCCACGCACCGTGCAAGTCGTAAGACCTGTATTTGTTAGCCTCACCATCAGACTAATGGGCCATGGTGGTACTCACATAATGTTGAAGAAATCGACCGTTTTTTCCTGGACGCGACTATTAGCCTTCCGTTCTCACAAATCAGGGGTAGACTCACTAGTTTCTTGATATCAAAATGTTGCAGGTACCAATAGGATGCGGGGAGTGTAATCGTAAGTCCTTTTTTGCCTCCTTCCATCATTTCCTTCAGCCTGGCCATAAACTTTGGAAAGTTGGCAAAGTCTTCTTTCTTCCCAGACCTATCAATGGCTTCCGGGTATTCCCAGTCTAGGTCAAGTCCGTCGAAGTCATGAGTGGCCATGAAGGACATAAGAGAGTTCATAAAGGCCTTTTGACGCGGGACAGAAGCTGCGAGGTCGGAAAAGGTAGTAGCCGTCGGGCCCGGGTCATTAAAGGTCCAACCGCCGACAGCGAGGTAAACCTTAAGATTCCGGTCCTTTTTCTTTAATGTCATGAGCCGCTTGTACATTTCGAGGTCATGTTTGTTATCCGCCTTAACCACAAAGGTTTTGGGATCGATGGTGCCAAAAGCAAAGTTGATGTGGGTGTACAGTCCGATGGGGATTTGCTCTGGCCAAAAGACCTCGCAGGGACGACTCCGCGCCCATCCCTCAAAGTAACCTACGACACGGGGGATTCCGCTGTCTTTGTCGCAGCTCGGCCGCTTGACCTTCTTTGAGCCACAGTAGTCCTTGGTGGTCTACTTCGGGTCAGCCTCTTGTTCATCCAAGTCGAGGGACTAAAGAGTTGCACTTACACCACAGTACCCGTGCTTGGAGCAACAGACGTTCAGAGGGCACTTCTCTCTTTGTGCCCATTTTGCCTCAAATCCAGGGTTGCACTCTGACTTTCTCCCACAGTCGGAGATACAGTTTTTTCCACAATCTAAATAGTATGTCAGCTCCGATTCTACCATGGAACCGTAATGAACTTACAGTCAGGGCCGAAGCCACAGCTTCCAGACTTGTTACAGCATCCATCTTTACAGCGCTTGGTTGCACTGCAGGTCGCATCGTCTTCGGCGGCTGCTACGCAAAGGCATAGCAGCAGCAGGCAGAAGAGCCAAACGCGTAAATGCATATTGGCTGAGGCCTACGGCCTTAGGGAGAGAAATGAATGTGCCTGAGAGAGATACAAGTACAGAGAAAGTGGATTAAAGAACAAGAGACATGAGGGAAAAGGATGAGGACTGGCAAGTTGGGAAGGAAATGGAAGCTCAACTGAACGAGTGCACTTTTCCAGGTGTCCAGAAGCAAGGCGGTACTTTGGAGGTGAATCTTTTGCCTCTCTGGCATAACAATTGTATGTTGAGAAAAACAGATATTGTTGGCTATCATGCAGATCTACCGGAGCCTGGGTCTACTCCACTTGACTCTCGCATTCGGGTTCCCGGAGAAGACTGAGAAACATCTGACCGACTCCCTCGGCCCTCTATCTGTAAACGGCAGTTGCAATCCAGCTTTGCCACGAGCAATTTGGAGTCCGGTGCTACTGTAGACTCCTTTCAATTAACTACTGTAGCAAGGCAGGGTGGATATGCATTAGTAGGGTCTCAACCATCCACTACCAAACTCAGCAACGATCTCTTCCTCATACAATTGAACCCGGAGTCCTCCACTTTGTTGTGGCAATGAACCGAGAATCGCGGTCGGCAAAAGAATGGCCGAGTTGTCGATCCCTGCTAGACTTGTGGAGTTGCCGGGTTTAAAGACTAACAACCAACACAGCATTACATCGAGTTAAACCTTGGGAGACAGGGGAGGCAAAAAAAGCATACCTGCCCCTTGCAGCTATTTCCCGGCCGGCTTGGCATCTACTACGTTACCATGTGCATGTAAAATCCCTCTTCGCATGATCTGTGGTTTTCAGCATGACAAGGCTCTCGGCCGTCGGATCACAGCGGCAAGCACATGAACCGAAGGAAAATCTTTGTCAAGGGACATCAGATCAGAAACATTCCCCCAGCCACACAATTAAGTCCGAAGATACCTATCGGTCCATCGGCCAAGATTGGTATGTGAACTTTGGTTCCGGAGGCCTTCCCCATAGAGGGAGCCCCAGCCGAGACCCAACACACCTAGCAGAGTATCATTCGTTCATCTAATTACCTGAGCTGCATACCGTAGTCTCGTTCATATCACATTCTCGTTGGTCCTACGCCCTGACCATCTACACAAGTATTAACCTTGGCGTAGGATCGGAATCACACGAAATTTGTCCAAAGGTCTACAGGTACTCAATTGCAGGTTTACTCAGGGTTTATCTTGATCGCCACCTTCTGCGGTCTCAAGCTTGCTCCTTTCAGCCAACAAGCCATCACCAAACACCATGGCTATCCTCAAGCACCTTGTGGCCTTTGGCCTCTATCTCAGTGCAGACGCTTTTCAGATCTGGAAAGCCTCTGACTTTGACAACCTCGATGTTGGTGCCGCCTGCATCAGCGCCTTGTCGTCAGACATTACCTGCAACTCGTACATCCGCTCCTTCATGCAGTTGCGTTATCGAGGGTCGCTTCAAAATGTCACTCTGACCGACGAGATTTGCACTGGCACCTGCTCAGCTTCGTTGCGCAAATGGTTTGATACGGTGTCCAAGGACTGCGCGGGCAAAACGCTCGGGTCCAGTGGCATGGTTCCGACTCTGTACGGTGGGAACATTTGGGCTGGTTGGAATGAGACCTGTGTCAAAGATCCCAAGACGAAGAAGTATTGCAACGGTAAGTTATCATCTGTTAAACACCGAAAAGGACGTGACGCTGACCGCGATTACTAGATATCATTTCTGAGTTCACTGAAGTTGATGATGGCGAGGAAATGCCGAGGACAGAGCTCTGTCACACTTGCTACCTTCGACGTCTTGCCTTGATGCAGTCTTCGCAGTACTCCATCTACAATCAGTACTACAAGGAGCAATTGGAGCTTGTCTATAAGACTTGTGGAGGTTCAGGGCCTACCGACTTTCCACCGCCTCTTAAAGAAGAGGAGAAAGAGGAACCCTTCTGTCTCACGGGCAAATACTACACGACCAAGGAGGGAGATACATGCGACTCCATCTCCAAGGCCTCGGACGTCTCTGGCTCCATGCTTTACATGGGCAACCAAGAAGCCATTGGCGACTGTCGCGATGTCCCTGCAGGCCTCAAGCTCTGTCTCCCAATGACATGCAAGACGTACTACGTGAAGCCTGACGATACTTGCTTCGGCATTGAGACTTCTCTGGACCTTAAGTGGGACGACGTCCAGAAGTACAACTCATGGATCAGAGCTGATTGCGCCGACCTCCAGACGGGCACAGATTTCTACGGCAAGACCATCTGCATTGGTCCTCTAGGCGACACCAGCTCTACCATGCAGGTCTCGAGCATCAAGCGCAAGGCTAGCAGCGGAAACGGACCAGCCTTCGTTCTGATTTCGCCACCACAAGAGGCCGAGGTGGCTGAGGACACGACGTTGAACTGTGGCAAGTGGCACGTCGTGGAAAAGGGAGACACTTGTGAGAGTATTTGCAAGGAGAGCGATATCTGTGAGGGCACCATTTTTTACGACATCAACCCTTCACTGGCGACGGACAAGACCAAATGTGACGACAGCCTAGTTCTTGGTGAAGCCTTGTGCGTGACACCTATTACAGGATGGAATATCACAGCCACTGGAGATGCTTAGAATGTAGCTGTTTCGGGTTGATTGGGCTATGGGTTGTAGATTCTATAGTTTAGCTTCTTCCAAGTTGCGCAACGTGTATAATCAGATTACCCGGTACTTTAATTGACTAAGTCTCTCATACTGCTATTCGTTTCTCGTTCCCCACATTCTACTCGCATAGAGTTGATCGCTTGCTGGTAGGGCAACACCATAGTGGACTCTTTGCCTGATCGAGTTCCAACGTAGTGGCAGACTTAATACGAGATCCAGCTTGGAACTGACATCACGTGAAAAAAGTAACAGCCCTGTGGGTCAATACCGAGATGTGGATCAAGACCAAGATGTGGGCAGGTGGGTCATTACCGAGATGTGGGTCATTACCGAGACTGCCCCTGGCCTGGATGCAACCAAGATCATCGCTACAACATCTGCCGAGATATGTCTTGAAGAGGTCTTGGCAACGTTGGATCTAACAATGGCTAGTAGTAATTAGCGCAAAGTAAACAGCCGACCGTTCTCTTAATCCTCGCCTGGTCGCCTGGTCGCCTCGGGCCGTTGGAAGTGCCGTTATAGAGCCAGCGGGACTCAACGGTTTCCGGCAGGGACGTCGGCCGAGACAAGGTAGTGATCTGCCCTGCGTTAATTACACTCCAGAGTTGTAGGGATTAGACGTCCTGTTGAGAAGGGCCCCACTGAGTCCCTCCCAGCGATGATACCCCAAGAGCGGGTATAAGCTTAGTTGTGTTACGGCTATGCTATTTCTGTTGAGTTGCTCCAAGCCCCCCCCCTCTTCTCCCCTTGCCCCGTTTTTGACCAAGATACCCCAAGAGTGGCAACAAGCGAGCGAAGGATCGAGGTGAGAACTCTATTCCCCTGCCCACCCGTGGCTCCGATGCAGGGGAAATTTCCCCGCCGAATGCCCTACTGCAGGGACAGGGATATAGCCGCGGAGGCTGGCTAACAGGCGGACACATCCTCCGGCTCACGCCGACAGAACCCTTGGAGCACATGCAGGAACCTTTGGCTGACATGCAATACGATAGATTGCCCTTACATGGTCCGAGGCTCACAAAGAATCTGCCGTGTCTTTCCAAAACAGGCAGTTGGGAGCCTGAGGCTGGAGATGGGTACCATATGGGGACAACTTAGATCAAACCTCGCGGTTCTGTTGAGCCAATAGGACTAGGTGGGTGTTTGTCGGAAAGAAAGCTCCCTTATTCTTTCGCTTAGAAATTTAACGTTACTTGAAGTTTCATCTGCTCTTAACGCTATTCGGCAGTGATCTTCCCTTTAGCTGTCTCTTCAGCCCGCCTTGCCCCCTCCAAATCTTCCACACGATGCTGAATCCGAGGTCCGTGTACGGAGTACTCCGCGGGATCATTGTGCATGTTTTTGCAAAGCGGCTTAGACGGCAAATGTTCCTATCCCAGTTGTCTTGGCTCACTCGATCATCAGGGTTTTCATCCGACGACCAAGGGACGGCCCGTCAGCCCGAAAGAGGCAAGTGGGTAAATCCATGGGATGAGCCTAGCAGGGCACCGTCATGAGGTTGGCTTGATGCGCTTTAGAGTGGTTAATGAAGCTTAAAAAGCTATACTTAAGCATCTATCAGTCTTGCTCCCACCATATGTCGGTGTGTCGTCGCCCCTGCCGATCTCTTCCAGTCACTGCTGCAGCCAAACGATCTGTTCTACTGGTCTTCCCTCTCCATCATGCGCTTCTCCTCTCTCTTTACCCAGGGCCTTTTGGCCGCGGGCGTAACTGCGTCGAAGCCGAGGGGCCGGTGGTTCCGTCGACAAGACGGCCCAACCGACCCAGGAACTCCTTCTGACTGCACTTACTGGGAAACAGCCTTAGACGAGGACTATAACTGTGATTACTTCATGGATAGTTGGGGTCTTGAACGGAAGCAGTTTATTGAATACGTAAGTAAACCGACGTGCTACCCAACTGTGCCCGAAGATGAGTCTAACATGATGTAGAACCCCAGCGTCAAGTCTGACTGCAGCGGCATTCAGGTTGGCCATTCATACTGCGTCGAGGTCAATTTTGGATTCCCTCGCGATGAAGAACCTCCCAAGGAGACGGCAACTGAGGACAATGAGCCTCAGCCTACCGAGGACTCCAAGCCCAGTCCCACTCAGGACGGTCTCATCGACACCTGCACATCTTTCTACCAGGCTGTCAAGGGAGACACTTGTCCCAAGATCATTGCAAAGTACAAGACTTTTGACTTTGACGACTTCTTCAAGTGGAACCCCGCTGTTGAGGATGATTGCAGTGGCCTCTGGGCCAACACCTGGTACTGTGTAGGCGTCCCTGGAACTCCCACCAGTCCGCCCTCTCAGACTGCCGCGACCCAGACCGCTGTGGAAACAGGTCCTTCAAAGCCCAGTCCAACACAGGAAGGTCTCATTGAGAGCTGCACCACTTACTACTTTGCTGGTAAGGGTGATACTTGCGCCAAGATCGTGGCCAAGTACGGCACCTTTGACTTTGACGACTTCTACAAGTGGAATCCTGCCGTGCACAAGGACTGCAGCGGTATCTGGGCGAATACCTGGTACTGCGTTGGTGTCCCGGCACACCCACCACCAAGCCTACCTCGACTACCCCAAAGCCCACGGCGACAGGCGGTGTCCAGACTCCCTCGCCGATCCAAGAAGGCATTCCCAAGAACTGTGAAAAGTTCCACCTGATCAAGTCCACCACTACTTGTGCTTCGATCGAGTCCTACTACAAGTTGCCGCTCGCAACCTTTCTCTCATGGAACCCTGCCGTTGGCAAGGACTGCAGCTCTCTGTGGGCTGGCTACTGGGTTTGTGTGGGTGTCGAAGGATACAAGCCAAGCACGACGACAACCAGGGCTACCACCACGACCAAGGCTCCCACCAACGGTATCCAGACCCCTTCTCCCATTCAAAACGGCATGGTTAAGAACTGTGAAAAGTTTCACATGATCAAGTCCACCACCACCTGCACATCAATTGAGGACTACTACAACCTCCCCCTCGCAACCTTCCTTTCATGGAACCCTGCTGTCGGAAAAGATTGCACATCCTTGCTGGCCAATTACTGGGTCTGTGTCGGCACTGTTGGCTGGAAGCCTCCCACGACCACCACCAAGGCGGCTACAACCACAAAAAAGCCCTCGAATGGAATCACAACGCCTACCCCTATCCAAGCAGGCATGGTCACCAACTGCAACAAGTTCCACATGATCAAGTCCACCACCACTTGTGCATCTATCCAAGATTATTACGGAATCACAATGGCAGACATTGCCAAGTGGAATCCCGCAGTCGGTTCCAAGTGCACCGCATTGTTGGTTAACTACAACGTCTGTGTTGGTGTTATCGGCGGAACCCCTACCAATCCAGGTAACGGTATTGAAACACCCTCACCGATTCAGTCAGGTATGGTCAGCAACTGCAAGAAGTTCCACCTTGTCAAATCCACCACCACATGCGCTTCGATTCAGGACTATTACAAGATCACCATGGCACAGCTGGCCAAGTGGAATCCGGCAGTTGGATCCAAGTGCACTGCCCTATGGGCTCAATACTGGGTGTGCGTTGGTGTTTAGATAGGTAGTTTGCTTACTATGAGCCATGTAGTACTCATATTTGAGATTACTAATTGATCTAATTATGCGTATCATCTCGGTTGAGGTCTGTTTAAATGTCTGACGCCATTTGCGCCACTCCCGTAGCCGAAAGGCCTTAAGTGGGTCCGTGGCTGCGGCCCGCGTGACACCGTTACGGTGTCACGTGAGTCCTTTCGCTGAATTCCCCAAAACAGGTAGCTAGCAAGAGAACCCTCCCTCTAGAATATGGTGCCTATGTTCGATGGTAGTGCTTCATAGTCACGACATGACTTAGAGTCGTTATTGTTGTGTTCGTTGGTTTTGCGTTGATATCTTTGAGCACTGTGCTATTTGTTTGTAGCGTTGGCATTTGTCTACTTGTTCCCTTTAAGGTTCTCCAGTAGGAAAAGGGAGAGCTTAGCTTCGATGGTCTTTCCCACAACGGCTAATATAACTTAGGAGAACACCGCACAAATATCACCTAAGATTAAGCACTTGCGTGACTGAGTTGTCGAGACCGGCCTGTGTTAGAACTACTTACCCTATACCTAAACGGCCGAGAAGCGGATTTTAGAGACATAAAGGAAGAAGGATTTTTAAACCTTCCTAAGGCAGAGGGTACAATATCGGAAGACCTGGACTGGAGAAGAGAGTGAAAAATGAGTCATGGGTTTTACAAGATGATCGCTGGAATGGGGGCAACCTGAAGGCGTAGCACTAAATAATATGTTCATGGCTACATATTTGCAGGCAGAATAGTTATAAGCAATAACTGTTTGACGTCGTTTTTCCGCTGAACTGTCACACATTTCCCGTTCAGCGCACTGTCATATAGATAGCGACTCCTCCCCCCCATACTGGCTTTTGACCTTATTCTACTAGAGCCACAAGTCAAACAGTTGCAAAGTCTGTTTCCCTGCAAAGACAAAAAGGAGGGCGTATTCATTCTAATAGATTTATCTAAATTGTTTGGCGAGCTATCGTAGCTGGAATGGCTCCCTTGTTGGCCTAAAGTCTTTCAATTTCACCAAATTGTCAACCAACGGCAGCGTGTCGAATTCCATGCGCAAAACGTCCTCAAGCAACTTCAGACCACCGACCAACACCTCAGTCGTTTGGACATATCCAATCCGGAAATAAGCCTGAAATCGATCACAAAAGGTTGTATCGCTAGGCAGGAGTATGATAGAAGAGATTATTGCGAAGGGCCTCGGATCCACGTACAGGGCCGTAGATGAGCTGACGGGTTTGGTCGAGGATCTTCTTCGACTTGTCTTCGCAGAACTCGGCCAGCTGTTCCAGGGAGATGGGGGTACAGCAGGTCTCGGAGGTGTCGTATTTGCACACGGCCTTGTCCACGGCCATCCACTTTGTACCAACTAAGCAAAAATGCCAGCCAAGGGTGTCTCAAGCCACGGGTATGGGTGCCCTATAACCAACGTGAGGGAAACAGCGGATTAATACTAATCCGCAGAGCTTCGGCTATTGTTATATAAATCCTTAGCCCTCGTCAGTGAAGCAAAAGCCAATCTTTTTCACCCTTGTTCCACTACACTTACAATCAGCCCATCTTCTCACACCCAAGCTCTCCGAACATGGAGGCTCACCCCGTCAACAAAATGATTGACTTGCTCTGGTCCCCCCCGCGTGGGGTCCAGCGGCAACATAGAAGCAGGAAGCATCCCGATAACTTCCAATACTACCACCAATGGGGATTTCCTATCTATCGCACATACTATGGCCCGGAATCCGATAAGCACTGGAATATGCTTCTGGGCGCTTTGAAACACCAAACCAGGCTGGCATTTGGATTTTTCGAGGATGAAGAGGATGTAGAGGAGGAGGTGGACCAAGGCGATGTGCAGCGACTCAAGGAATTATTCCATCTTGATACTCGTGAGGATGCATCACTACTAGATGGACTTGATGTTCGCGATATTTGGGCGCTGTGCCAAAATGAGGAAGTTGATAAGCAGCGAGCTATGGCAGATAGGGTCTTTCGCTTTGTCCTCCTCGCAGATAGATCGGTATTCAAGGATATTGAAAGGGGCGAATTCATTGTCAAGGCAATCTCATTGGACTGGCGTGAAGGGTTTAGGGGGTGGGGTTGGATGCGGATCCCAACAGGCTATCTACTGGACCTATGGCAAACACTAATGCTGTCGTCGTATCATACTGAACGGGTTCTTAGCTTCAATGGACCTGAGCAAGATCTGGAGGGTTACGTCTGGCCCGGAGAGCTGTCGATCGAGCCCACAGGAGTGTGTTCCGAAGTTCGTCGATTGTGTTTCCACTATAGTGGCCAAAGTCCAGATCGTACAAATTAAGGAGACGAGTGAAAAAAAGAAGACAGTAGTTGTAGATCTTCATGATCTAACGAGGGGATTAATGTAGTATTATAGGCATCATGATAGGTGAGATGCGTAGCGAAAATTTAGTATAGATCATCTCCTTCTATCTTTAATAACAAACAGAAAGTACGCGTGGTAATACGGCGATATCCAAACTTTGGCGGCCGTCTTGCCAGATTTGGCATTGTCGGTGGTTGTGCCACCATTCGATTGAACCGCTCCAGGAGACTTCAAACCACATGTCCACGCTATCTTGCTGGCCGTTGACAGGAGCGTCCGTCTTCGGGGCCAACATTTCAACTCTAGCTATATAAGGACACCCTTCAGTGCCCCTTGTAAAGCCAAGGCACAGCTTTCCGCCGTCAACTCTCTCAAGCGGTGCATCAAGGTGACCAAGACGGACCTGACCGACGGCTGCTGACCTGCCATCCAGGTAAGAGAACAAAAGTCCTACAATTTTACCCTTCAGACGACATGGTCTCACTCCTGCAACATTCTCAACAGAAGCACTAGACCAGAAAAAGCCACCAGCCGATTGAAAGCTCGGATGAGGCGAAGAAGGTTCAGGGACGCCCGGGAGGTCGAAAACTGGGACTTCTGTTCTTGGCTTTTGGGTGTTGAAGCAAAGGGAGCGAGTGCATGTGGGATGGGTATCAAAAAAGAAGTGACTAGGTTTCCCATCTGGGGCATCGACAAGGGCCCATTCACAGCGGGGTAGATTCTCACTCCACTGCCCTCCAAACAATAGCATGCGTCCTTGGTTTGTCTGGAAGGCTATGGCATAGTGTCTTCTCACAAAGTCCTCGTTGGAGAGTACACTCAATGCAGTAGTAGTCGCCCTTGCAAGCGAACGTATCCACTGTTGATTCTTTGTTCTCGCCCTCATCCAGATACACACGATGCGTTCGTTCTCATTGAGTGGGGTATAGACCCAGGTTGAATCGTAAGGAGTCGAATCGTAAAACGACAAGTCGTCGTTCGAAGTGTGAGCATGGAACCTGAGTGGTGCAGGGTTGCAACAGACAGAGATGCCCGTGATCTCGGGACGGTTGTATTGGAAAAGTGACAGCCGCCAAATTGATAAACTTTTGGATACGCAGAACACGACATGCCGATGCTCGATAGTAGGGGATTGTGGGGTTGAAAACACCCGACGATATGGCTGAGTATCTCTCCCAGACTCGTCTAGATGAGACAGCGCCATCAATTTTAGGCCCTTTAAACTCAGGTTAGCTGGGCTTTGTCCGAAAATGACGCTTGTGGAAAATATTCATACGTCGTGGTGACATCTTAAAGTCCCGTTTTGCCCTGGGAGTGGTAGCGTTTGCCACCACAAGTCGGGAACGAAGTTGACCTTGGGGCTCTCATCAGATGAGCAAAATATCAGTTTTCGGATTCCACGGTGGTCGCTGGCGATGTATAGGACTTTAGGAGGAACCCAATCATTGGGCGCCTCCGTCTTGTTAGTTAGATTGTCGACGTATGTCACTCCTTCAAACGTGACGTAACTCATCTCAATGGGTGTCGAGACTTTTACCAACGTAGTAGAATCTGACAGATGGCTAAGCTGCACGTTTCTCGCCGCAGCATACTCTGACAGCAGATTCTGAGCAATATTGGCTCGCACCTCTGGTGGCAAACACATGGATGCTTCCAGTGTCTGCGCCAATTGGTTTGCGAGCCAACGGCAACGACGTCTCTCCTCAGCAGGTGAAGGCTCAAATTCGTAGTCAAGTATCTTGGTCGAGCGATTGATTGGCTCGGGAGTAAAGATTCGTTGACAAGAAACATGATAACCTTGAAGCCTCTTCAGCTTGTAGCAGGCGCCACGACACGGGAATAATTGACGACGGTCACTGATCTTGAATTCCTCCCGGGAGCGGTATTGAACCTGTCCGATTGGTGAGTTCCTGTAAGCTGCTGGAGATCAGCTTTTCAAGTTATGCATTGATCGGCAAAAGTGTTGTGCTGACTAGGAACAATAATATCCCCATCTTGAAAACGAAAATTGCAAAGGCTGCATCTCCTTTCTACACATGTATGCATAGTTTTGAAGGGTGATTAGACGAGGGATGTCTAGGCTTGAAACATGAGAACGACCAGGCTGCTCAAGTGGGGTGGTGGTTGGATGTATTTATAGACCTTGGACGGACAGGGACAGGCTCTGGACGGAGATACGGATTATTATGCCGCCGTCTCTGTGATAAAAATAGAACCATAATTATTGTCGTCCCTCTTTTACACAACCTGACTGCCTGCCTAGATACTTAAATATTCCACTGGACCTTTGGTTTGAAACCATTTTGGACGAAGAAATATCGCAAAACTCCAAACTTGCACCAGACCAATGGCAAGAGAAGGCAAGGATCAGGATGCCCGAAAAGAGGACAACAAGCTCCACAGTTGTCTCGCTACAGACTGGATTGGTGGGAACCTAATAATTCCTACCTGAGAAATCAATGCACAAGGCTCCATTAGACCTCGGGTGGTACCGCTTTGGGAATTTTTATTCGTATCAATAACATCTCTAGGAGGAATGATCGGGCATAATGTCAAACTTGGTACCAAAGGAGGCGTTGTCACAGTAAACTATACAGATAGAGGTTATGAATCGCGGAATGCTCAACTGATCAGATGCAAGATAACTAAATACGTATCTAACAATGATGTGCAACTCAACTAGTCCCTCGAAGTGGCAGACGTTTGCCCACCCCTATAGTGTTCTGGAACACTATCAATGTAGGTAGGAAGACTATACCACCCGCAGAGTTTACTTGTGGAGAGCGGTTGTAAAGCCGACTTGTTTTTGCCCTCCTCGGATATTAATATGGGGTAGAAAGTTAAGGTTCAATGCTAAAGGTAGATCATTTCTACTCCAAGGCCGTTGGTCGGAATTCGGCATGATAGCGTTGACACAATACACGCAAAAAGTGATGTTTTTCGCACCTGTCCCTGATACAGTAGAAGAGCCACATAACCTTCGCCAGTGAGCGATGAGGAGATCTCTCAAAGAGGAAAAATACGCATCCGCTTGCCTGTCATCTCTCCACCCCAACCTCCACACACACTGGGGTGACCGCGATGGTGACAGGAACTTTTTCGGCGACAGCTCGGTCGTCTTGCCATTATTATCAAAGGTCATATGCTGTTGGTCCTTTCTGATGGAGACTGTTCTGTATAAACCCTGTCTGTGTTGGCTCAAGGCCCATGGTGTATATCCGGAGGGTATGGCGACATCGGCCGAAAGAGAGGGCCCCTTGCCACTGTAATGATAATAAATGGGTAGGGAGGACTTGTAAATAAAGGTCTCAAGAGTGAAATTGAGTTACTGTACTCAAGGGGACTCGGAAACGCTCAAATAAGCAATGGGTAGGCTTCAATCAAAGATTTCGTGATCCAACATGTCTAACCGATCCTCTAGCCCGACCCGTACAGCTCCAAGAGGGTGACGTCCCGTCGCTCTCGCCCGACCGAACCCACGACTCGGCCGAAAGTCACCCCAAAGAACCCTCAATCAACTATGAAGCCAAGCCCGTACCCGCCGGGGATACAGACCCAGAATATCCGGCGCCTAGCCCCGAAGAACAACGCACTCTGCGAAAGGTGGCAGGCCGTATTCCCTGGGCCTCTTACCTGCTCTGCATCGTAGAATTGGCAGAGCGAGCCTCATTCTACGGGGTCAAGACGGTATTCAACAACTTTATGCAGTTTCCGCTACCAAAGGGTGGTAACGGTGCTGGTGCTGTGGCCAAGAATGACCCGAACGGTCACGCTGGTGCCCTGTAAGACAACCCCGAACGTCCATTCGGCTCTGGGCTGACCTGATATCTAGGGACCGAGGCCTCCAGTTCGCTTCAGCCATGGTACTCCTCTTCAACTTTCTTGCATACATCATTCCTATCTTTGGCGCATGGCTAGGTGACACGAAAACGGGCCGTTTCAGAGCCATCATGTACGGCGTCATTATCGGCGGCGTCGCCCACGTCATCCTTGTCGGTGGTGCAGCCCCCTCTGTTCTCAAAGCAGGAAATGGTCTGGCCCCTTTCATGATCAGCTTCTTCCTACTCGCCATCGGCGCTGGCTTGTTCAAGCCCAATGTCGTTCCTCTCATCGTGGATCAGTACACGCACCAGAAGGAGTACGTCAAGACGCTCAAGTCGGGCGAGCGCGTCATCGTGGATCCTGAAACGACGGTACAGAGGATCATGTTGATCTTTTACATGTGCATCAACATCGGCGCCTTCTTCATGATTGCCACGACATACATCGAGAAGTATGTCGGCTTCTGGCTCGCCTTTTTACTACCAGGCATCGTTTACATCCTTCTTCCTGTTCTCCTTCTGTGGCGATACAAGACCTTGCGCAGGACACCGCCTCAAGGATCCGACTTGAACAACTTCTTCAAGATCATCGCCATCGCCACCAAGGAGAACAAGGGAAAACTTAGGGCCAAGGACTTTTTCCATTCTGCCAAGGCATCGACTCTCGCCGCAAAGGGCACGAAAGTGGCATGGAACGACAAAGCTGTCGACGACGCTCGACGCTCTCTCTCCGCCTGCCAGATATTCCTCTACCTCCCCATCTTCTTTCTCAATGATGGCGGTGTCGGTGCTGTGGCATCTAACCAAGGTGCTTCCATGACGAGCAAGGGCGCACCCAATGATCTTCTCCACAACTTCAACCCTTTGACGCTCATGGTAGTTGCGCCTATCATGACATACATCTTGTATCCTTTCCTCCACCGACGTCGCATCAAGTTTGGGCCTATCAGCCGAATGACATTTGGGTTTACTCTGGCCACCATCTCGGGTGTCATTGGCACGATAGTTCAGTATCGAGTCTACGAGACTTCGCCCTGTGGTTACCATGCGTCAACATGCGATGAGGTTTCCCCAATCTCGATTTGGTGGCAACTGCCCAATGTTATGCTCGGTGCCATCGCTGAGTTGTTCTGCACCGTCACGGCATACGAGCTTGCCTACGCTCGGGCACCTCCTGGCATGAAGTCTATCGTTGTCGCTATTTCTCTAGCGATGCAGGCTTTGTCGGCGGCACTCGCGCAGATCTTGATCCCCGCCATCGTAGATCCGCATTTGATTGTAAGTTCTAGTCTGTGGTCAATTGGTAGCTGTGCTAATAATTCCTTGTAGTGGGCTTGGGCCGCTCCGGCTATTGTGCTTTTTGTGCAAACGGTCATCTTCTGGTTCCGCCATCACCATATCAATGATGAAGAATTCATGACATATGCGGAAGACAGTGATTCTTCGACAGGAGAAAACAGAAAGGAAGGATTCAAGGATTCAAAAACTGATATCGTATAAAGGGTTTTGATCAGGCCTCGAGCTTCATTAAGCCATCTGTGCCGGGCAGTGGTTTGGGGAACTAAGAGTTCCGGTAGTATAGGTAGTCTCAAGGTGTGATTATTCTTTAAGGGTTGCTTTCAAAATAACCTCTATGTCTTAGACTAGCTCCTAAGGTGTCGACATGTTAGACAGGTTCAATCATGATGCTTCATTTCCCTGTGACTTCTAATATTCTTCCCTCGGAGCGCTAACTGTTATCGAATCCTCCATAAGCATCTCACTGACTCTAGCTCAGCCTGACTCTCTTGGCCACCACGACCACTCCTGCTCCCACAGCAACCGCACCGACAACCCAAGGCATAGCGACCTTAAGCCCCTCAACAATGTGCGACTTGATCTTTGCCGATAGCCTCGCTCTAAACTCTGCCCCCTCATTCACTTGAGGAAACTCCGCATCAGGAATAGGCTTGTCCAAAAATTCGCAAATTGGACCCCATCCTTCTCCCATATGATAAACCAGCAAATTCTCCGGTGGCACAATCTCCTGCAGCTCCCGATAGTGTCGATCATATACCATCCGCACATTCTTTCGCGCCTCGTCCACATTCTTGGCCTCAAAGAATCCCAAAATGAATTTCCTCGCGGCCTGACCCGTCTCGGATCCGATCAGCGGCTCGGCGTAGTTGACAGCCAGATCAGCGGGAAAGCTCCACACCTGGTCGAAGATGCCGCTGTAGCTTGCATACCACTTGTCAAAGTCCCGGACCACTAGGATCACCTTTGCCTCGGGATAGACCTTGACGAGCTGCGTTGCAAACATAGCTGCCATGTCTGTGCCGGCCTCGCAGGTACCATAAAGCTCATCCCACTCTTCGCGGGTAAATGGCTTTCCAGTGTACGTCGGTAGAACGGGGAATGTTGCGTCTGCGGCTCGGTTGAGGACCTTCCAGTCGTCGAGCTTGTCGAGAGCCTTCATTCCATGGTGGACATTTTGGTAGCCGAGCATTTCCAGTGCTTCAGCGATGGAGGCAGATCCAGTGCGCGGAAGACCCAGCGCAAGCACCTTCATCTCCCGCTTCGGTTCTATCGATGTCTTCTCGTCGGCCATATTGAACTCGGTCGTTGGTTTTTAGTCTCGTGCGTCGTTGCGGTGACTCCTCTTTTTACAGGGAGCGGGGGTGACGGTTTGTGATTCCGGGACATTTGACAGATTGTGGGTTTTTGGGGCAAGAACAACTTTTGTCCTGCTCGAAGCGAGTGGTCTTGCATGATCATGTTATCGACAGACTTGATCTGAGTGGCTGGATGTTGGTTCCTGGAGCAGGGTGGTGCCATGGGATGCAGGGGTTGGTTGGTTTGTTCAGGCTGTTGGTTTGTTCTTGGCTGAAGTCTCTTCGGGCCATCGCATCTTGACAACAGGTGAGGAATACGAGGAGTATCAATATCTCTGCTAGAGCTATATGGAGATTATAGGGTGCGGATCTGGTGGAATAAGTGCTCAAGTTCATGATCAAAGCACACACACGACCATGGTCCGGTTAGGCTGTTGGTTGTGCGTGGGCTGCAAGTATGCAATTGTTAGCACAGCAACTCGGACGTTGCGTGAAAACACCTTATGAAATGAATAGAAGACAACCATGACCAGGAAAACACCCACTGGTTTCTTGATGACAAATAGAGACTTAGTAAACATCATGGCCAAGACATTCAAGTCTCGCTTTGGGGCCCAAAAAGGCAATTAATTTTCTTGCATCAAGTGGGCCGTGGCTTCATCCGGCTTATAAATCCTACACATCTTCCTCATCAGTCAATTCATATAAACCAACCGTTTGCATCTACAGCTAAGAGTCCTTACAAGCTACTCTACCATCTACTCCAAGATGGGAAAACTGTCTTCAGTGGCCGTTGCTGGTTCGGGGGATATCGCTCGCTACCTGGCCGATGAGTTCGTTCGTGATGGCCAGCATGACTTCCACGTCATCACCCGCACCGAGCGACCTTGGTTTTCGGAACTTAATATCCAATACCATCTGGTTCTAAGCTATTCCAAGAAGAATCTAGTGGAGCTGTTTGACAAGTTCGAGATTAGCACTCTCATCTCGACTCTTTCCACAGACGATGCTCCAACATTTATGACCATGCATCAGGCGATCTTGGATGCGTGTCGCCAGTCATCGACGTGCAAGCGTCTAATCCCCAGCGATTTTGTCGGAAACGTCGAGCGCTTTCCGGATCTCCCTCGAAGTTATAGCAACACCCGCCACGCATTTCGAAAAATTCTTGCTCAACAGTCAGAAATTGAGTGGACTTCAGTGAATCAAGGCTGGCTAATGGACTACTTTGTTCATTTTCCCTCTGGCCAGAAAACCTACATCAGGCCTTATTCGGCCTGGCCACTTGATCTCGAAAAAGCAACATGTCGACTACCGGGGACCGGCGATGATAGAGTTACGTGGACGTCAGCGAGGGATGTCTGCAAAGCGATTGTACAACTTGTCAAGCATCCAAAATGGGATCGCTATACTTATGTCTATGGCGAGTCGGGAACATGGCTTGAAGTGATTCCCAAGGTTGAAAAGCTGCTCAACCTAAAAATCGAAGTGAGTTTAGCATTTCCATCACCAAATTTCTGACCACTAATTATCACAGCGCATTCCCTTTTCCCGGGAGGAGATCGAGAAGGCAGTTGAGGATGCGTCGGATCCTGACAAGCAGTATGTTGCGAGTATCGATGAATGGACAGTTACTGGGGCAGGGTTAGTCGCGATGGATGTTGCTGAGAAGCAACGCGCCGAGTTTTTCGGCGACGTCGAGTTCCGAACTATCGAGGAGTTGATTAAGGAGGCGCAAGAGACAGACATTGTCTAATTCAGTAGTTCAAACGCCGATGATAACAAGTCGTGAGCCTAATCATCTGACCCAACAAGTAGAAAAGCACACACTGCGAGTTAACCTCACCAGGGCAAGAGAAGATGCTTAACTAGGTAGGTGAGGAAGATCAAATAGTTATATAAATATTTATTAGAATCATAAAACAGGGTTTAAATTACTTTGTAATTTAATCACACAATTCACTGAGTATTTGACCAAGTTTATCTCTTATTGATTGCATCTCAGGTTTTTCATCAGCCGTCATAGAAACCCCCTAGCACAGATACCCTGTCGTGATTTAATAGGTGGGCAAAGATCCGGACTTGACTAAATCCGGATGGCGCCGCTTAGATATAGATAGTGGCAAGAATTGTCTCACCATCGGTGAAACCCCCGCTCGTCGTCTCATTCTCTGGTTCAGCTCGTCAAAACCACTTCTTCCGCTCGACTGCTCCATCAAGGACTTCCCCTTTTTAAAACCTTGATTGAACATGTTTTCTATCCAGGAAGGTATCTCCTATTACCTTCCACCTGGCCCACGGCTTGACTCCTCGGAACAATGGCTTGACTGGTTCTTCGCCCTACGCACTCAAGCGCTTAGCATTGGGATATGGGATAAGATCGATCCGTATGAACCCGATAAAGATGATGACAAACTTGTTTTTCCGGAATTGGAAAATTATGATCAGTTCAGGGATCGACTGATGAAGGAAGCCCGCGAAGCCAACAAACCCGCCCCAACAACAACAGATATCATGATCGCGGTCGGCGTCCAATCGACAAATGCCGAAATACAACTATCAATCTATGAACACAGAGCAGCAAAGGAACGAGCAGTCCGAGTCCTGATCATGGAAACTGTCCGCCGCAGTATATACGAAGCCGCCATACTCTCGCACCCTGGGAGCCAGACATTGCGCCAACATGTCAGATCCATCCAAAACATGTATGTCTCAAACCTGGAGTTCTTCAAAATGCGAATCGACGAAGCCTATCGGGCTGTATTGGCAGAAACTCAAGTCAAGGGCTGCGAGCCAGAGGCATGGCTACATAGATGGAGACAAGCCTTTATGCGTGCTGAAGCATTCGGCTCCTTATACGTCCAAGGTGATCGCGGGGTTCTCGACTTCTTGGAAGCTATATCAGGTTTTGTTGAACCGGAATGGATGGTTGGGGAATACCTTTTGCCCTCCAAAAGCGACAAGAAACCAAGCCTACACACCATTAGCCAACATTTTTACCGTCATATCACATCCACTTTTCCCCCATATAGAAAACCTGGCAGCTCCTCGACAAAAAAGGCCAAAGAGAAGGAAAACAGGTCCAAAAAGTCCTGTCCTTGTGGACCGAGGAAGCATCATTGGGATCCTGAGGACTGCTGTGTACTCGAATTTGCCATTAGAGGCTCCACAGATCGCAAGATCAAACGACCAACGGTCAAAAGACGGAAAGATATTGTGGATGAGATTTGGAAGGAAAAATGGGGAGAATTACGCCAGACACTGGAACGAAAGGGCTGGTATATCTCAACACGAGAGGCTACATCTAACTGGTAAAGTGAGTCAGGGACTAGAGGGCTGAAGATTAAAGGCATTTAACGCCGGCGTACATCAGGCACTGTTTTTCTTTTTATCTTCTCCTGTGTGAGAACTGAGATTTGATGCGTTATTCTCGTTTACTACGGTAACTGAGCCAAGCACAGCTCCGGCGAATACTTTGACATGTCCAAGAAACTGCGATAAAATCCCCGAGGCTCTGGAAGTTGGCACTTATCAACGCCAGGCAAGGCACCGATACTCTCCAGCGGAAACAGCCAGAAACCCATTGCTGGCCGTGGCGCCTCGGCCAGCTCCTCTGGTGTGTCTTCCCTCGCCCGCTCTTTGTAGATTTCGCGTTTCTTCTTCAGAATCCCTTTCCATTTCTTCTCCTCTTCTTGAAGCCACTTCCGAGCATCAACCCTGTTGAATATTCTTGGCATCAATTTCCGTTCGTGGCTGAGTAAAAAGCGGTAGTCAATCTTGAGTTGGTTCTCCTCTAGACGAAGCCTCCTGAGTAGCCCGAACCAAGCAGAGACCGCGCGATGGGGGAGGTAATGCCCGATGTGCATCATCTCTAACTCTTCTTTGATCGGTCTTGGGTCGGTGGGTAACCTGTCGAACCTGGTGATAGAAGCTGCGATTGGGACAGAACGATTCATTTTGAAACATCGCTCTCCAGGGTGCATAGAGGTGATGGGGTAGCACATCCGCCAAACATAGCGCCTCTGAGAAAAGATGACTCGTTCCAGCCTGCGAATGACTTGTCTCAGTAGTGAAGACTGCGTTGTCTCGGCAAGATGAAGTTTGCGCCATTCTCTGAAGGGGTTCGTGAAGGATCTTGTAGGTATCGATAGGTTGACAAGGCCAATGCGTCGCGGATCATGAGCCCATACGTCTTGTGCGAAATTCACAAAGAGGGTTGAAGTCTTTGCACGATATTGCTCGATTTCAATTTCCACAATATCCAACTCGGGGCACAAGTAAAGAGTCCCAGTGCTTTCGGAATCTTCAAACCACTCATATCGGCATGGTAGGTGGACTCGATAGAATGATAAGGCGGCTCTTCTCGACTCAGAGGTGACATGGAAGAGCTTGCTTATGGCCTGTCGCTCCTTCAAGACAATATGATATTCTTCGCCAGGCTTGTATAGACGATCTTGGGTCTTTTTTTGCTTGATTGGTTTGTTCTCGTCTATGGCGGCTAGCTCCAGGGCGATTCGTAGAAGACGTTCATGGCTAAGTGACTGCTCCCAAATGAGATAGCGAACATCAGCGGGAAGGCGAGGAAATAGTGGGAAGGTTGTTGTTGGTTGGAGGGGAAGAGTAAAGATTTGCAAATGCTCGTTCGAGCTGTCTGTCGTGCTGATGGGCTCCATTTTGACGTACTTGGAGAGGAGTAGAGCAGCGAACCCTGGATTCTTGAGGGTGGAAGGTTGTATTATATAGGCACACGAGGACGTTCAGGCTGTGACTCAGAAAGTCTATGTCTACGTGCGGCTAAACCATAAACCATCAGACGACGTCGCTTGATTACCTGCAGGAGGCTTTCGTCAAACAAGGTTTGGGTGACAGCCATTCGGCATCATCGCTAAACAGTCAAAAGAGGAGGCCCGGGTATTTATGTGATGAGAAGATATTCGACACATATTTATAGGCAGGTATGTCATTGAGCAAGAATTATATAAATATTAAAAGAAACTCTATAAACTATTGACGGCGCTGTGAGCCCCTCTATCAAAATTCCAGATTCTAATAAACAAAGCAGAGAACAAACATTAAACAAGAACTCGTAAAGACGACATCAACAGGATACTAAATATCCACACCCCTCAAATATTATGGTAGATCAGATAAAACGTCCAGTCATCTACGCCTTCGGCTTGACGGACTGAGGGTTCCTAAAGATGTTCTTCGGATCATATGCAGCCTTGATCTTCTGGAGTTTCTGCAGATTAGATCCCCAATACATCTCGGCAGCCCTGTCCGCCTTCAGCTGCGAGTCAGGGTAGTTGGCGTACATGCCCCAGGTGCCCGCACGAAGAGACTTGGAGATGCTCTGGCGAAGAGTTGTAAGCAGAGAGAAGCCGTCGCTGGGGTACGTCTGTCCCTGGGGGACACTGTCGTAGAACTGGAAGAGCAGCAGTGCGTCGCGGTGGACGTAGGCCATGTCGGTGGGCTTGGGCTTTGCTACGGCTGAGTACTTGCCACCCTGGATATCCATCTGGATCCACCAAGAGTGGCTACTGCTTTTGCCTGTCGTGGAGATGGAGTTGACAAAAGACTTGAACTGCTCGAGGGAGAGTTCTCGGGTAGTCAGGCTGGTGGCGTAAAAGGTATCGTGCTGGTTCTTGTCAGCTTTAGTTCAGAGATGAGGGAGGGGTTACTTACAGCATTGTACGAGGCACTGGTTGGGTTAATTTCCGCAGTCCCAGCAAAGTGCGTGACCAAACCCATCCATCCAACAGTCGAAGCGCTAACCTGAACGTTAAGCTTGCTGAGCAGAGGCTGAAGAGCCTTTCGCAGACCAGCCTCATCACCAATGTAGGCACCATCGATGCTATACCCATCCTTTCGAATAGCTATCTGCATCGTAATCTCACTCGGCATAGTCTTTCCAAACTCCTGAAACTCCCAAAGACCTTGAGCGGCGGTGTTTTGATCCCAGTTGAGGCCGATATCGAAGTAAGTCATCTGCTCTGGGGCGGGGAATGTCTTGAATTCGAGCTCGGCGACAATTCCGAAGGACGCTCCAGCACCTCGGATGGCCCAAAAAAGGTCTGATCGCTCCGTCTTGGAGCAGTGCACAACTTTGCCATCGTAGAGGACGACTGTAGCGCCAATGATCGAATCGAGGGTCAAGCCATGCTTTCGCGAGACCATACCGTAGCCACCGTGCAAAGCATGTCCACCAAGACCAACCCTATTATTGATTAGCAAATTCTTGAAAGATCTAGGTTTATGGCTTTAGTAACATACCCGGTGCATGTGCCATGAGAAAGGGCCCTATTTCCCTGGTTGTACAGCTCAGTGGCTACATGTCCAAGTCTAGCTCCGGGCTGGATCTTGGCTGTTCCATCTTTGGCTAGCTTCACGCTATACAAGCGATCCAACTCAATCACAAGATGTCCGTCTTCTCCACCAAGGCCAAGCGAAGTGTAGCTGTGGCCACCACTCTTGCCGCTCACAGAAACTCCATGCTTTGAGCCGCAAGAAACGGCAGCAGAGATCTGAGCGACAGTGGTCGGGACTGCGATAGCAATTGGTTCGAATTGAAGTCGCAGGTTATATGCTGTGCCGTCTTGCGTCCAGGTTTGGCTGCCTTTGGCGTCGATGGGGACTTTTGCGTTGGTGAGACAGCTAGTGACGGCCTCTCGCTTGGTAGGAACGGCTAACGATGGGGAGACCAGGGCAACAAGGCCAATTAGCCCGCGGAGAAGTTGAGAACGCATTGTGATTGTCTGAGATGGATAGTGAGATGATGAGTGAATGGAATGCAAAACGGTTGAGGTCCAGACTTATTTATCATGGAGATGGCGATAAACATTGACAACGGGGCTCTGCCCCGCAGATCGGCGCCATACGAGAGCTTCCGTCTGCCGAAACCCGAACGGACGAGTCCGAAGATGTAGAATACGAGAGGAGCTAGAAGTGAAGCGCCTCTTGATGACGAGAGACGGTGTTGAACTCGGCCGTATAGAGATCCACCACAATTACCTGAGCCGACAACCCGTGAATAGGAGAGAATGGCGATTTTCTCCTTCGAAAACAGACCTCAATGACGAAAATTGAAGCCTCATCTCACCCTCTCAGAAAGATTCTGATCAACGGGCCCTCCCAGCTAGCGTCGATTAGTGGCAACTCTGCTCGTACCCGACAGACCCGGCATGACGGATGCCAATCCACAAAAAGTTAGACCATCTAAAATTAGCAGACGTTCTGGAATGTTGACTATGCCATGATGTCATTGTTCCCACTTTCGGAATAAAACTGTTCGGCGTAGACGATCTCGTGGACGGAAGGGAGTGTTACGTTGCGATCTGTTCAGCCACGCGAGACGCAAGCAGGGTCTCGCCAGATCCGAGGCATGGCGATCTTGTTTAGCTAATACAGAGATTAGCCTATGGCAGGTCGCCTATGCTCAGTGTAGGAAGAAAAGAGCCAGATGTACATGTGCAGGGTAAATGGTATTTTGTCATGAGCAAGATCTAAATCTATCCACGTTACTTCAAATTCGCAGGCGCCAGAGTCTTGACAGTGTTAAAGTTGGGGAACACCTAGCTCTACATATTCCCTATAAGACCTATTCATGGTAATAATAATAATAATAAATAAGATACGGCCTCGAGTCATTAGGACCATCAGGATCCCACTCCATCACTACATTTAAGTTATTCAGCCTCATAGAATACCGAAAAAATAGAATCATCACTAAGGAAAATGTCAGTACTTGTTTGGCAATCTTCACTTTGCACATCTTATGTTGAATAACCACTTTAATGACTTATGAAGTCGTGTTAGTGGCGAGATTACAGGGTCTGGGATATAAAGAAGATATAAGGAAAACATTGGCATGAGGGTTTTAGATTTTCTACCTCGAAATGAGAGAATCACCTAGAATGCGTATTTAACACGTCTTTGATAACAAATATTGCTAATGTTGACACAATTTCGTAGCATGAGATAACCTTGCTACTGGGTCGATCATGTATTGACTGCATAAGATCAACACAACTTTAAGACAGGTTATGCAGTAGCCTAATGCAGACCCCTTGGTTTTGTGCACAGCCTGCCTGAGACGAAATCACGTTAATCTTGGTCTGCAATCATGCCCAATGTTAGTTGTGGCGCTCGCTTTGAGCCAATACCCGAACAACACCCATCTGTCAGGCTCTGAATTGTGGCCGCATCAGGCGTGTTTGTTATTGGCGAACTGTTAAGCGAGTTTGCAGTACACGTTTCATTTGGCGCTGTGGCAGACATACCTACTCAATAAGAAATAAGCAGCGAGAAAATCTTTTCAACGTGTCCGTCGGTGCTGAGAAATATCCTAAAAACACTTTCCCTTCAGGCCCAAAAACCCTTTCCCCCGTAAGTATCACCAACATGAACGCCTGAATCACCCTTGACCTCCATATCCTCGACCCGGTTGGTGGTGCTATAAGGGAAGCCCACTGGTTGGCCGAATGCTTCATTGGTAAAGATGTTACCGACTTCGAACTTTCCAGACTTAGACGTCTTGACGCGGGTTGCAAAGTTGTGGACCTCGACTCCCGCGAGCTTCTGTTTCGCCAAGTCCTTCAAGACAGGGTCAAGTCCTTCGGCAGCGTCTTGGATCAGCTTTAGGCTCTGGTGGTCGTCCACTTCTCCAATTTCGGCTCTCGCCAGCTGGATAGAAGCCTGGGCGACGGAAGGGAAAACAAGTTCTAGGTCGTCTATAGACGAGACGATGTTATCGATGAGGCTCCCAAGCCTCTTCTTGTCGTAGAGTGCCCATCCCGTCTTCTTAATCAGACTAGTTCGGCTTTGTCGTTTCTTAGTAATAGCTTGGAATTGACTTCGAAGATGTTGCGAAGCTGGATCCAAGTCTGCATATGTCAAGGCCACCCGATCCTGCTCTGGCGTCGTTTGTTCGTAACGGCGAGAGACCTTGTAAGCCCACTCGATTCTGCCGACTATATCTTGCAAGATCTCTTGAGCGTGTGCCACCGACTCATCGGCTGGCACGCCGGACCTGAATCGAGGGTCGTTGTTGATATCGATAGCGGCGCCCCATCGATCTAGGCGCCACTTGGCCACGTCGAGCCTCAGTTGACATCTCCCGTAGTCTTTACCAAAGTGCCGGGCTAGTTGAATGTACTCAAAGCAGTCGACGCAATCGTTGAAGAGGGCAGCAATGCTGATAGCGCCAGAAACGGCGCCGAAAACCTCGGTCATGTTTGAGGATGTTAACAGCCTGAAATTATCACGCAGAATAGGCCCAGGTGAGCCTCTTTAAAGAAAAACACTATTGGAGAAGACCTTGACGCCATCTGCCTTGGCGAGAGCCTGATTTGGACATGCATTGGTCGGTGTGACGACCTGCATATTGCACTTTCGCCCTGTTTATTACCAAAATGTTTCTATTTTCAGCCCCCCTGTTATTTCCCCTCCTCCTATCTCACAAATTTTCTCAACTTTTCCCTCTCACTATTGTTTTGCCCCGTCTCTAGCCTTTTCGCAGCATATCCAACTACACCCAGGCGAAGTTATATACTGTCTGTCGTCTGCCTCGCCACGATTGCGCGATCCATCATGGAATCCAGCAACTTGAACTGTGTGGGGTCTATCACTGCAGCGGGCTCGGCGCGAATGCAAATCGGCAATAACACCACAAATAACTACTACCAAGATGACAAGAAGTGTCTGGCGGCATTGTGTTCAACTGATCCTCGCCATGACAAGAGTCGTATTGAACAGACAAATGGTGGACTGTTGAAGGAATCATACCTGTGGATCCTGCACAATCCAGAATTTCATCGCTGGTGTGACCCAAAAGAAAATTGTCCACTCCTTTGGATTAGGGGCGACCCCGGCAAGGGCAAGACAATGTTGCTTTCGGGCATCATCAATGAACTACAACCTTTTACCAGGTTGGGAAACTTGGGGACTGACACATCGTTGTCCTACTTCTTTTGTCAGGCAACTAACTCTGGCCTCAACAATGCTACGGCAGTCCTGCGAGGGCTTGCCTACCTGCTCGTTGAGCAACAACCATGCCTACTCTCCCATGTACGCGACAAAGCATCACTAAATCCTGAGCACTGGAACTCCGGAGTGGCCATCAGAGATGTTCTTTCCAAGATGTTGAGAGATCCAGCTCTCCAAAATGTCATCTTTGTCGTCGACGCCTTGGACGAGTGCATCACGGACCTTGAGTTTTTTCTCAACTTCATCAATTCAACAACATATACGCAGGTTAGATGGATTGTCAGCAGCCGCAATATCAATGACATCGAGCAGCATCTGAGGCAAGCTCAAACAAAAGTTGCTCTATCCTTGGAGCTCAATGCGGAATCAGTCTCTCAAGCAGTCGACTCCTATATTCATCACCGAGTGCACCAGTTAGGTGTAAGGCGGCAATTCAGCAACGAACGCCTGCGGTTCGCAGAGACCTACTTGTCTCAGAATGCACATGGCACGTTTTTGTGGGTGTCACTAGTCTGTCAGCGGCTGTCTCGGAGTAAGAGATGGGAACTGGAGAAGTTCCTCAAGGATTTCCCACCAGGCCTAAACAAGCTTTACGGGAGAATGATGGAGACAATCAGCGACAAGTCTAGCGAGGATCTCTACAGAAGAATTCTGGCCATCATCTCTACTGTTCACCGCCCAATCACCTTTTCCGAGCTGATGGCGATCGAGGACCTCTCTGTCAACGAAGACATGGTCCCGGAAATGGTGATGGAATGCGGCTGTTTCCTTACCTTCAGAGACAAGACCATTTACTTTGTCCATCAGTCAGCAAAAGATTTCTTGGCCAACAAGGAGGATATCCTTTTCCCCTCTGGTCTCGCTGAACATCACTTCGACCTCTTCGACAAGTCTCTCAAAGGCCTAGCAACACTCAAGATGGACATTTACGATCTAGTATATCCTGCTATTTCCATCGACGACATTCCTAGCAACTTACCAGAACACGACCCTTTGTCTGGTTTGACCTACTCCTGCCAATTCTGGGCCCATCATCTACGCGGTTCACAAACCATATGTGACCAAGACCCATCACACTACAGCAAAGTCCACCAATTCATGACCGACAAGTTCCTTTTCTGGCTGGAGGCACTCAGCCTGTGCTTTGCCTTACCGTCAGCGATGGAAACCCTGCAAATTCTCAAGGGCATACCACTTGTACGTTTCTACCCATTGATGGATTTCACCAGTTGCGTTCAATTCTAACGTATGAAAAGGGCGATGAGACAATGGCACTTGTTGAGGATGCCCGGCTATTTTTCCTCTGCTTCCGGACTGTTATCAAAGACCATCCCCTCCAGACATACGCGTCTGGCCTACTATTCAGCCCAGAGGGAAGCTTGATACGCCGCCACTTCGAAGACTACAGTCCCAAGTTCGTCATCAAGAAGCCTCAAGTCGACGCACAGTGGCGCCCATACTTGAGCATCCCTGGATGGCACGATAGAATGACATTCTCGCCAGACAACAAGTCATTGGTTACGGTTGTTTACGGTGAATTGGCCAGATGGAGAGTCAGTGACGGCATGGCGATTAGGAGGTTCAAGCTTGAGGGTTTGAGCCTCAAAACTCCGTCGCCAGACCTGAATTGGTTTGCTTGTGTGACCATCGATCGGCAGCCTGAGCATACAGTGCAGACTGCTATTCAGGTCCGCGGTTTAGAATCGAACAGAATCAAATGCAGCAGACCTCTTGACAATCACCAGGTCAAAGGCATGAAATTTTCGCCCAACGGGCAGTGGTTGGCGGTGTGCTTCGACAAAGAATTCGCGCTTTGGCAGGTTGAAAAGAACGACTTTAAAAGTTGGCCCCTCGAAATTTCTCCATCCGACCTACAAGGAATCGAATTTTCTTCAGACAGCACCCTGGTGGCAATATTTGGATTCTCGCGCATGGGCTCGGAGGGTATCTTGGTCTTTGATACCGACACGGGTGAGCGCTACAAGAACCCCAACCCAGAGATTAAGACCGTCCGCTCTGTGGTGTTTTCCCCCAAAACGCACGAAATCATGATGTGCTCCGAGCACAACATATGGTCTTGGGATGTTACTGGGGGGAAATGTGAACAATGGCTTCGGTTTGATGGCTATCCTCAGCATGTTGCCTCTTCGCATGACTCATCCTGGATAGCCGTGGCCTCAGGTTCAACGATTTTCTTATACGAAAAGCAGAGCCAGAAGCTTCTCCGACAGTGTGAGATGACGCCAGATGGTTATCTTTCTTCAGTCACTGTGTCTTTTGATAATAAGCGACTTGCAGCCTGCTTCAAGAATTCTATCTGCCTCTGGGATATTTCATCCTCTATGTCTACGCAAGCTCACTGCGGCCGCATTACCGTCAAGGAAGTGTTTGTTTCTGACAACGGGAGTTTGATGGCTTTGGCCCTTGAAAAGAAGATCCAGGTGTTGGATGCAACAACAGGTAGTCGTCCATTCAAGTCCGACATGCCTTGGTGCTGGGATTCCCAGCCCGCCAACAATTTAGCGGCATTCTCGTCCGAAGGACATCTACTTGTTGCAAGTTCTTCGTCGCCAAGTTCTTCGTCACTACTCCGTGTTTGGAACCTGGTCGACCAAACGCTGCTCCATGAGATTGAGGTGGCCGATTCAATCTGGCAACTGGCGGTTTCTCTTGATGGAAGTAACTACGGACAATGGGTGGCAGCCATCACCACAGAGAAAATCCAGGTGTGGGACTCAACGACAATGACGCTGAAATGGTCCTTGGAACGCGACGGTGATAACGAGCCCCTTGCGCTGCATTTCTCCGATGGCAAACTAGGTGTATCATGGTCTTCAAAGGACGATTACGAGGTCTATTTGATCTACTACAACGCCACAGACGGGACAGAGCTCACGAAAGCTCAATTCCCAGGCCTCGAAGACCCCGGAAGAGGATTCTCAGTATCGCCTAGCGGGCAAAGCACGGCATGGATAAATCATTCTGAATCTCTGATGACCTTCATCTGGGAAGAAGAGGGGGGCATACGAGAGGCATCGGTGTTGATTGACTCATTGCATGGTCCCTATGTCTCATTTATCGATGATTCAACGGTCCTAACGGGCCAAGGTAGCCTCTACATCAGTGGTGTTCCAACCGGACACACCATTGGGCCCTATTCGTCGCAGGAAGGAGATGGGGAAACACCTACTTTTTATCCTGACTTTTATGGATATGGTTGTAGTGATGACGGCGAGTGGATTACGTTGGACGGTTGTCCGTTGCTGTGGTTGCCGATGCAGTACCGACGGAAAGACTGGGATACCAGAATTGCAGTTGGGGAACGTTCTTTGGCAATGCATTCCTTTTCTGGCGTCTATTTTATGCAATTTTCTGAGGACGTAAGGGACTTTGCCTGTTTGGTCTGACAGAGTTTGGGTAGCTACATGAGGGGCCTTGGATAGCTTGACTCTTTAAGCGGCCGGGAAGTAGCTGCTAGGTATTCTCTTTTCGTTTTTGTATTTTGGGAACGTTCTAGCTATAGCTTAGTCTATCAAACAATGGTTTGATCTCAGGCTCATTTCCGCTTAAAGGCCTACGTGGGTGATCTAAGTTGTCTTGGGCGAGTATTTATATGCTTTGCTACTGATAAATATATACCAGGGCTCCACTTGGACTATATTGAAAAGTTACTATTCAGATATCATATCACTCGATTAAAACTATTACATAAACGTCATCTCATAGAGAAAACTAAGCGTACGCATGCTGTTGGACCTGCAACCAACACGTCCAGGCAACTGCCGCTTACGCCGGTGGGGCCTCGAGTCGTTCGAATTCACCCTGTCAGATCAACATGAATCCCTCAATCCTTCGATTTTCCCTTCTCCAACACAAGCAAATCACAAGGTCGACCATGCCCAACTTGCTAGACCTGCCAGACGAGGCGCTCGAGGCCGTGTTGCTGTGCAACATTGACGGTCGCACGCTTCACCAACTTACTCGTGTCAACAAACGCCTCCGCAGGATCGCAAATCCCATACTCGTTCAGCGCTGGCCATATTCCCACGAGCGCCTACTCCTGTATCTCTTGCACCACCCTGAGCTGAGAACAGAGGTCAAGGAGCTCAAATTCGAAAATCTCGTTACCTTCCGCTGCCACACCTACGGACGCGATATTAGCGATGAGAGCCTAGAAGCCCTCGCCGCAACCGTGGACGAGGCGTGGCCAGTTCTAGCCAAATCAACCAAATGGGCTGAGTTTGTACGCAAAGGCAACACAGACGCCTTGTGCACGCTCTTATTATGCTGGGCGACCAAGCTTTCCAGTCTCGACATCGCAGTGCCATACTTCCTTGCCGAGAGGCGCGAAGACTTCCTGACCTTGCAGTTGGTAGGTCAGGTAGTCCAGATGTGGAAGAAGACAGGGTCCACCGACTTGCCGCTTCTTAAGTTGCGGTCCGTGACTTATCGTCACGGTGAAGACACTGACTATGGTTATGATGGGCGATACGCAGCGCCATTTTTCCACCTCCCCAACATGAAGTCCTTCACTGGATGGAAGTTTGGTATGATGGAATGGGATGACAACTACAACAGAAACTACACCGACTCAATTCTTGGCCGGGTACCCATGGTAAATCCGCACGACAAGTACCTCATGCATTTCCCCGTTGGCACTTCACCAATAGAGGAGATCATTCTAGACGATGTTGATCTTTCTGCAAAAACTTTATCCAGAGTCGTCAGTGCCTGCAAACGACTCAAGATGCTGGTGTACCGAGCAGCCCCAGTGTGTGACAATCTCCGGTTGAGCTGGAGGGGATACGCAAACGTCATGCTCCACCACAAAAAGTCGCTAGAGAAACTTTTGATCGATTTCGAACGACCCGGAGATTCACTAGTTTTCAGTGACAATGAAGGACCGCAGGGCGACGAATTGTCTACCGATAACCACGGACATGATTTTGACCCTGAAGTTGGGACCATATACCTACGCGACTGTTATCAGCATCTCAAGTGCCTCAAGAGTTTGTCACTTGACACCAGATCCCTGGAATATGGCCACGGTGACGACCATATCATGGCTAGTCGTCTACCAAGTTCTCTGGTGCATCTACGACTGCAGGGCTATTGTTTCGGTACTTTATGGAAGCGATCTATCCAGCAGGCTGAGGAGCAAATTCGGGACCTTGGGATCCTGGTACGAGAATGCAGCCCGGATGGGAAGCTACCTAACCTCCGTCACATAACTCTCGCCGAGAGGTCGCCCAAGAATCCCGTCCTTGAGGCGTTTGATAGACTGGTGGGGTTGGCAGAGTTTCGAGGGGTCAAGGTCATTTGGATAAAGCCGTGGGGGGGAGGACTGGGAGGGAATTAAATGAAGGGAAGACTGATGCAGTAAGATTACGGGAGGATTCAGGGGGCATAGGATACTCGAAAAAGAGTAAGGGAATAAAGCCAGTATATCCAACAACTAAGTAAAGCAAAATTTAAACCCTTTTTTTTACTTAGTTAATAAAACCCTTTACTTAACTTAGTTTACTTAGTATTATCACGATTATAATAAAGGGCAAGGCAGTAAAGCCTAGTAGAATATAGCCCTACTTTATGCTAGCCTATCCTAAGGCTTAAAGGGATATAAATTAAATACTATTAGTTTAATTCCCCTTAAAGCTATAAATTAAATAAATTAATTTAATTTAAATTAATTCTTCTCGACTTAATAAATAATAAAAGATATATAAGATATATTTATTATATTTTCTTATATAATAATTACCTAAGCTATTAATATAACTTAGTTATATTTAATACTTATTAATTACTTTAATACTTATTATATATATTATTAAATATAACTTATATCTCTTTACTTAGACTATGCCTTATACTCTCTGCTAATATAAACCTAGCATGACCGGTTTATCCCTTAGGAATCATACCGACCGTCACACGAAGCCGGAACAAGAACTGGCTGTTTGCTCTGGAGGCGGCAGGCATATCGGGCCTTTGTGATACCCGTTGGCAAATCGAGGTGGCTGGCGAGTTATCACTGGTCTACTCTGGATTCGGATACGTTCTTCATGCCAAGGGTGATTTACGGTATGGCGGCATTGCAGACTTGGCCTGTCATCCATCAACCCACCTATGTCATTTGATCCCATTCTAGATAGATTCTTCAAAGGGCTTCATCATTACCAAGAACGAGATTCCGAAGAGGAAAACAAGAAACTGGATCCCAGTCAACCTATAGACACCGACGGCCCTCGATATAGCACCTCTGCATTCCCTATTGCCCTCAACCCCGACGTTTCTCAATCCCAATATCTTCCTACTGATGCGATCTCAATCCTGCTTTTCTCAATCCTACCAACTCATATCATATGTGCCCTCGTCTAGCGGAAGGAAAGACCCTGGCAAGCAAATGCTATTCTAAATGACCCTCAGAAACCTTTGAGCGGGACCCTTCGAATAGTCCGCCAACTTTCCAATCTTCCCAGGGCTGATTTCTTCCGATGTCCTGAATCTCCTCAAATCTTGAAACCTCCTGTCACCATGATATAAAAACTACAACGCCCAGCCGGAAGGGGCTGGGTGACTCGAAGCATTTGATGGCACACAGATATTACAGCATGGTCTCAAACACCCCCATGGAACGATAGAACTGCTTCCAATCATAGCTGTGATGACCAACACCTCGCCTCACAGACGGGCGATGTTCGACCGCGGGGTCTGGAGTTCGGAATGAGCAGCTATTGGTGACAGTCTGATGTTGAGCTCCTTGCCTACCATGATTCGCTTATGGACCCCTCAGCAGTCTCATCTCTGCCTTGTGATTCTTCTCCTGGGCTGTCGTCGTTGCCAACATCTGGATTTGCCGAACCTGATGGAATTGGCTGGAGGGAAGTATTCCACGAGATTGGGTCTGATGACAGATCCGGCGTTGTCCCATGCTGAGGTGAAATCAACGCTCCCAGCATATGGTTACTATTACCACGCACTCCATGCTCCAAGCACGAGAGGGCGCCCTGCTAAGGTTCAGTTGGACTCGGTAGTTTTGGGTTTATAAACGAGTAGATATATCGATCTTGCGCACAGCGTCTGCATCCTGGCGAGCGCTCAATCAGAGTGCACCGTTTCTGCCAGCGCCTTGAACAGAACCACCGGCGAGGGTTGGAAGAGGCGATACATGTGCATACCTCGGAGTCTTTCCACCTTTGGCAGGCATGCAAGACCTTGCGCCTACCTACTTGATATTAGGCTTAGTCTGGTGGTACGCTGGGATGCACAGCGAGTGCTACGCCACATCCGGGCGAATCCTGTCCAGGTGGTGGCGATCCAGCACAGGCGCTCACTAAAGAGTAGGTAGCCCGACTTTGCAGGCGCCCCTGAAGCGGAGACGACGTTGAAGCCGTCATCCACACACCTCCACTCCATCTCCCCAAAACTGTTACCATCCCGCGCCAGTTTCGAATTCGTCACCGACAACGACTTGACGATCCCCGAAGCGATCGTTATATAGCGAATGGGGGTGTCAGCGGTGGTACGTACATGATATTTGCCAAGAGATATTTGCCGTGTTTGCCTTTCTTTATCCTGCGATGAAACCTTTACTGTATGCATCCCCACCAATCGGTCATCAAATTAGGCTAGCAGCATACAGTACTGTAACCATTCCACCCTGAGGACACTACTTGAACGACCAATGTCCATGATGATCTCTAGCTCATGTGATGGTTTTCGTTGCCGGGAAAGAATCCTTACTCAATAATGAAGATATATTCAGGTAAACCCGATCGAAAGCGAACTCGGCCTTTGCACTGGCCTGTTGATATCATAGAACCACGGCCACTACGTCGATAATAGTTGATAATTAGTCCAAGAAAGCCAAAGAGCGCCTTTAAGAAACAAGATCAATAGACACACCAGACAAATGGAAGGTGGAATGGTTCTGTTGCTGCTCAGGAGCCCATGCAGCCTCCAATTTCCCAGACACTGCGATTATACAGACCGTTCCACTCTAGCTGCAGGATCCCAGGCAATGGATGAAGGTGAAGGGCTTTGAAGTACGTAAGTGCAGCGATGGAGTGTGGGCTATGCTTACCACTATGCATAGATACTCTATTTGCAGAAAGTCCTCAACGATCTTATCAATCGATACGACGTAGATTCGATGTTTTTGTCGTCCGAGCGGCTAGCAAACGCAACAATTTTTGCGCCAAATCCCTACAATCAAGAAGAAAAGACAGGATCAGAAGTATGTCTTTCTTGTAGGCATAGCAGCAACGCATTTTTCAAATGCCAAACGTTCGACGAGCCTAGAGAACGCGCCATATTTCAGGTTAAGAGAAATGACGGCGTGCTTTTTACACTAGCTGCAGGGTCATCAGCCAAGGAGATTCACTCAGTAGGCTGTCCTTCAGGACCGTCAGGGTAGACACCATCAAGGTAAACGACTGTAGTAAATTTAGCCTAATATGAAAAGTCCTGCTTGTTGATCCCTACTAGACAATGTCAACATTATCTAATCGATCTCCTCGATTGATAAGATACGCTAATTCCTGTCCGACTTGGGATACGAAACCATATGGCGGCCCTATTGGCTTCCCTTTCCTGCTCAGACCCATCCCTCGGTTACAACCCGGTCATGGGGAGTGGGAACTTGCACCAGCACTGTGATACTGTAACTACTTGTCGCCGATCATTTAAACTGAGCTTGGCGAGAAATCCTGTCAACTTGCAAGGTAGGGGCAGGAAACGGCCCGACCAAAGGCATTGGCTAACTGTCTTGGACAAGCTGAGGAGGTGAAGCTCAAAACGTCAGTCCAGGATTGCTACCTACGGGGAAAAAACAAGCTATAAAAGAGGTCTGTTGGTCTCCCGGAATTGATAGCTCGCTCATCTGGTGACGTTTCCTGCTCTGTCCACTATCGTTATTTATCTTTGCCATGGCGGCTCAAGCCACCGAAAACATAGCCTCGGACGACAAGGCCCCTGCTGGAGGCGTCCAGCCAAGGAGTGCCCTCCTCGATGATGAGATGAAGGATGACATCTTTGTGAACAATCATGAACAGCCCATGAATGACCGTGCGCTTCTCTCACCCGACGAGGAGAAAAAGCTCTTGCGCCGCGTCGACTTCCGCCTGATGATCTTGTGCGCCGTCATCTTCATGGTTAAAAATGTCGATGCAAACAACGTGAGAATCAGCCACCTTCGGAAGCTTCCATCTTGGTAACGGCGGAACTAATCCGCAGCAGGCTGCGAATGCAAGGATCATGAACAAAGGCACTGACCGGAACATCATGACACAGCTCAACATGACTGCTGATGACTACAATTGGGTCAGCACAATCTACAACGTGAGTGTCTCGAAGCCAATATCGACAATAGCCAAACCAACATGGTCCGCAGATTCCATTCATGCTTTTCGAGATTCCCACCAACATGATTGTAAAGAAGATGCTTCCTTCCAGATTCTAGTCTCGCATCATGGTAAGCGCCCAGAGGCATGCTTACTGCCTAGCATTCAACAACAGCATGGCTTACTGATCTTAATACCTACCCAGGTGACTTGGGGTCTTGTCTTAGCTTGCCACGCTGCGGTTAAGTCTAGCGCTGGCCTCCTCACCGCCCGTTTCTTCCTTGGTGTTGTGAGTAGCTGCTGATCTTGGTCAAGGCGAGTAACGAGACTGACTCTGTGACTGACAGGCTGAATCTGGCATGTTTCCCGGTATTATCCTCCAGATGAGCTACTGGTACCGCGCCGATGAGATGACCCCCAGGCTTTTAATTTTCTGTGCGTGATGTGATACTCATCAAGATGCCTCAATATTACGAACAGATCATTTCACCAACGTACCCACGGACTCATTCGAATTCTTTGCCAATATTGTCAGTGCTGTGTTGGCCTTTGGGTTTAGCGGCATGAACGGGCGACATGGCTTGTCCGGCTGGCAATGGTTGGTTTGCTTTCCCTCATGCTTGAACGCATCATTAACTAAAGCTGCAGGTTCTTCCTGGTTGAAGGCGTGATTACGATTGGCTTCGGCGTGTTGCTCTTCTTCATCTTCCCTGATTGTAAGATCCCTACCTCCACCATGTCTTGTCGGAAACAAAAGATGGCTCACAGGTTGGCATATCAGTTCCCGCCCAGGCCAAATGGTTGACCGACAAGGAGAAGCGCTTCCTTCAAGCTCGCCTACCACCAAACGCTCCTCGGTCGTCTGAGGCCAATTTCAAGGCAAGTGAGATCTGGGACACCATGAAGGACCAGCGCCTGTGGTGGTTCGCCTTCATCTGGGCCTCCAAGACGATTGGCAGCACAGGCCTCTCGTTCTACTTGCCTACCATTGTCGCCAGTCTAGGACTTGCGTGAGTGATAACCGTCCCCACAGGAAATGCTGGTAGTGTTCAGACCTAACTCATTTCTTGCAGTTCTATCGCCGAAAGTCAACTGCTCACCATCCCATCCTCAGTTCTACCAATTATCCTCATTGCTTTCAGCGGTTACTTGACCAATTCGCTGGCCGTGCCATACCCAGCTATTGCACTGGCGTATTTGATGTCTAATTTGGCTTGCTACGGCGTCATGGTCGCGTATCCGAACAATGGAGGCGTGTACGCTGCCACACTCATTGCTGCGGGTGTCTCGCTGGCCTGGTTCGCAACCATGTGGCCATGGCGTCTCCAGACAACGTTCAGGGCGACGGGATCTGCCTTTGCCATTGCCTGGGTGAACGCTCTGGGTGGAATTGGTACCATTGTTGGACCGCAGATCTTCCGCGCCAAGTACGCGCCCGAATATACTGTGTCGTTCGCGGTGGCTATGGGCATGACGGGCGCGTGTATCCTCGCCATCTGCTGTACTTGGTGGCTCACTAGGGAGACAGAGAGACAAACCCGTCACCTCAGGAAGAGGCGTCTCGCCGCCTATAAGAACAACGAGGTCGTCCTAGACGAAGTTGACATCGACGCAGATTTTAAGGAGAAGCCGAGGCTATATGCTTAAGTTAGTATTAAAGTATTTTATTCTATCATCTATTGTAATTATCCCTTGAACTGTTAACGATTTTTTTATATGGGCAATTAACGCAGCGCTAATAGCTGCCTCTTATTTCATTAGTTCTCACGGCTTCAAGTCACGAGGGGCACGGCGCGTTTCAAGATTAACTGTGTGACCGCGCCATTGCTCTTAAACCAGGGTAAAAAAAAAACATCTGTTAACGTTAAGTTGATAGCTGCTTAATAGACATCTGATTTATTTTGTCTGCAAGTTGGAATCTAAAAATAGCAACCCCGCCAAGAGCGAGGGGGAGTGTCATCAGCCCGCAACAATAAATGTCCGCAACAGCCCCAAGTGTCGCCATCAGCAACCAAGCGCCATCGAATTTCCAGATTCTCCGTGTTCAAAGTTGATATATACGCCAATTTTTGGCAACCTGCTGAAATTCTGCATCTAAGCTGCCTTAACTAATATATAACTCCCGTTAACTAACCCTAATAGCTATAATATAAACCTTTAACCTAATAGGTTAACTTATCTTAATAGCTATAAGCTAAACCTTTTTACCTTTAAGACTAAAACCTTCCTCTTTTTTAATAGGCTAAATTATTTATATAACTTAACTTCTTAAAAACCTTAATTTCTTCCCCCCTTAGTAATATATCTTTTATATCTTATCCTTAATAGCTAGCTTTTTTATCTTATACCTTTAAGAATCTTTTTATTAATTTAAATAGCTTAATTAGCTTTAATAAGCTATTAACCTAGCTTATATTATTTTTTATAGCCTTAATAAAGGAATATATATTAAGCTTTATAATTATAAGCTTTTTAAATTATTATAAGTTATATAATTAATAGCGCTATATAAAGTACTTTAGTGCCTTAGGTATTTTTATATATTTTAATATTATAAGAAATACTTTATTACTTAAGATAATTAACTTAATATATTAATATCTATTAAATTAAGTTTATTAATTATAAAGCGAGATTATTATATTAATATTATATATTAAAAACCTAATTATATTTTCTTTAATTTAATTTTTTTTTTATTTATTAAAGATAAGAGAAAAAAAATATTAATCCTTATATTTAGCTATAATAAAAGTAATAGCTATAGCCTTAGTTATTATAATAAGGTCTTTAAGGTTATATAACTTAAATAAATATTATTTTTATAATTATTATATTAAAAGATATAATATTTAGAGATTATAATTTTTTAATTAAATAAAAAGTAATAATTTTTTTTTTATTTTTTATATAGAGGTTAAAGTAATTAAATGTTACGGGCGAGCGGCAAGGATCGGTTACTTCCCCCGTGGGAAAACCAGGAC
>NIZV01000327.1:0-44798 GCA_003947045.1 Fusarium ambrosium
TAGAATTTCAGTAGGTTGCCAAAAATTAGCGTATATATCAACTTTGAACACGGAGATCCGTTATGCTCTATCTGCCACGCCCAGGTGTCAGCGGCTGCCCTGGACTTGAGCACTCCCATTGGTAGGTGAGAGCCTGAAGAGAAAGATCCTCTGTTCTGGAGGCCGAATGTTGCTTGAGAACCTGAGTGGCCATCGACCAGCTCGCATATACGATAGTCGTCGAGGCCGATATCTGGTAGGGAGTGTTCGCGCCACTGCGCCTCACGGAACCAACCATTGGTCGCAGTCATCAACACGTAGTCCTCATACCATCTTTTCGAAAGAGTCGTCAGGCCACCGATCGTCAACGACAACTGCTTCACGGTGACGTTGGATATTTTGGACTCGTTGGTGATGGTGATTGTGGATCTCAGAACAGGAATGCTGCCGTAAACAATAAGACAGGTAGTGACCGCAATTCCCGTGTCTTGGTCCTTGCTCAAGATGCTCAGGGTCTGCACGTCTCGGTCTCGTCGTTCTTGGTGAGATTCGTATTTCAGTCCCGCCGAGAGATACCCGCCAACCAAGCACTTGGCTGTCTTGTCGGCGGTGTTTCCCTTCCCAGTAAGCCTGACACTGACTAGGGGCAGTTCCGAAGACTCGAAGAGAGCTGAGGCCGACTTGGGAGGCTTACAGCCAGCAGGCCAAAGCCGAAGGAGACAGATGGCCCCTTGCGGATTTTTAGAAAAGTCCATGTTTAAAGCATCTGTGTGCCACGAGAAGAATAAACTCTGCGTCATGTTTGACTCTTTCCTCTATCCAGAGGCAGAAGGAGGAGTGGTGAAGGTGGTAACAGTGACAGCTCTGTCTAGTGGAGCAAATCTCCCGTGACGAATCTAGTGCCCAAGGGTGTTGTAGAATAGCAACTTAAATACCTAGGCATCCAAGGGCTGGAGCGAGTAATCGGGGCGCTTATCTCTTCCATAGAAACACCCGTCTACTCAATTCCTAATTTCCAAGTGGTAAATTAACCAATTCGTCGGTTTGTACATGGGGAAGCTTAGTCTGATCCTTCGATGTCGTGGAAGAGCCCGTCGAGTGTAAATTAGCCGATTGGTTCACTTGCAGCATAGAATGAACCGACTGGCTCAGTAAGGAATCCCGGCCGTCAAGAAAATCAGCCGATAGCAATAGTTGGGATCGACTGTGGATTTAGTTTCTACTATATCCCTGTAGGGAGTGGCAAGTTCTCGTTCGAATACAACAATCCCGCCCTCCAGCGCCGTATAAATAACCGAAGCTATCATCATCAAATCCAATGCTCCATATTTTATGACATGCTCGCAGCCAGTTCTCAACAGCCTTTACGAAGGATCAAGAGTTCACAATGAAGAATTCTCCACCCACCGACGTCGTGGAACATGATGAAATAGTTCATCGACTTGACCCGAAGGCCAATATTATCACTGAGACTGACAGGCAAATGTCTGAACAAGCTCAAGCAGCAAATGAGCATGAGCATTCCCTCACAGTTCGACAAGCTCTCAAAGCCTATCCCTGGGCTGTTGCCTGGTCTTTGACCGTGTCTTTGTCCATCATTATGGAGGGCTATGACACCATCTTGATTGGCTCCCTCCACGCGTACCCTACCTTTGCGCGACGCTTTGGCAGCCTTGACGGGTCAACTGGCACCTATCAGATCCCAACTCCCTGGCAGAGCGCCATGGGGAGTGGGCCGCAAGCAGGCGCCATCATTGGAGCTCTTATTAATGGTATCATTATCCAACGCTTCGGATATCGTCCAGCGTTCATGCTCGGCGTTGTCTTGATGACTTCCTTTATTTTCGTCTCATTCTTTGGCATGTCAGTCCAACTCCAAGCCGTGGGTCAAATTCTTTGTGGGTGAGTTTCTCAGGAGTTTATCTCATTGAACCATGTCTTTTGATGCTAGACCGCTGCATAGTCCACCAAGCTAATTAGGTCGAGGTAGTATTCCCTGGGGTATCTTTGCAACTATAGGCCCCGCCTACGCCTCTGAGCTTTGCCCTTTGCCTCTTCGCGCATACCTGACGGCATATACAAACCTATGCTTCTCTACAGGCCAGCTCATCGGTGCTGGCGTCCTCAAGAGCTTTATCGAACGCGATGACGACTGGGCATGGCGTATTCCATTCGCCTTGCAGTGGATATGGATTCCATTTCTCATTGTGGGAGCCTATTTTATGCCTGAATCTCCCTGGTTCCTCGTGCGTCAAGGTAGATATGACGAAGCTGAGAAAAGCGTCCTCCGCACAATGGCAGAAGATGAAAAAGCTCATGCCAAGGACCTGGTTGCCTTGATGATCCATACGAATGCCATTGAGGAAAGCATCTCACAGGGTACATCATACTGGGACTGCTTCCGCCCTGCTGACCGACGACGCACAGAGATTGCCTGCGTTTCTTTTCTCGGACAAATCACATGTGGCGCTCAATTTGCTTACTCGGCCACATACTTTTTCCAGCAAGCTGGCCTGGACTCGGACACATCATACAACCTAAACCTTGGCGGTACTGGAATGGCTTTCTGTGGTACTATCGCGTCTTGGTTCCTTATGAGACGTGTCGGCCGCAGAAGACTATACCTTGCGGGTATGAGTGGCATGAGCTTGTGGCTCTTTATCATTGGATGCTTGGCCATTGACAAGAACCCAGCTGTGGCAGTAAAATGGGTTCAGTCCATTCTCTGCCTCATTTGGCTTCTCACCTTTTCTCTGACCATCGGCCCAGTCGGATGGGCTATCCCAGCTGAAGTCTCATCCACGCGACTAAGATCCAAGACAGTCGTCTTGGCTCGAACAGCATATTACATTGCTCAAATCGTCGCCAACGTCATTCAACCATACATGATGAACCCTGTGGCTTGGAATTGGAAAGGTGAGTCCCTGATTCAGCCCTTGCTGTGTACCCCTCGCCTGACGATATTATAGGGAAAACCGGGTTCTTTTGGTTTGCCTTTGCCTTTCTCACGGTCGTCTGGGCCTTTTTCCGTCTGCCCGAAACCAAAGGCAGAAGCAATGAAGAAATTGATCTTATGTTTGAAGCGAAGCTTCCCACACGGCAATTCAAGGCTCATCGCGTCAATGTATATGTAGACGAAAAGGCTGAAGAGTTGCAAAAGGCCTAGGAAAAGTAGATACATCTTTGTCTTGTTCACAGTCTGAATCTAGGCTATCAAGATTCATCACGCTCCAGTTTGTGATCTCAAATCAACAAGGGAAATCGGTTGTGATGACCCATAGGCGGCTCTGGCGACCTCCTCAATTTTCAAATTCATAATAACCAGGTACCCTGAACGTGAGGTTCCTTGTTTGACACTCCGCTCGGGTCTGGTGTTGCGTTTTCGGCATGCCCAGATCTAACGGCCCCACCCGGCTCCGGCTTGACCATGCGGATCCACCCTCGCCGGACGCATCAGGCTCCGATCACCGGTCAGCTCAGTTCTCCATCGAGGGCCGGGCTTCAACTATGACAAAGACACATTTCCAACACATCATGGTCTTATATCCCAATGGTAATATAGTGCTAGCTAATCTACGATAAGCCGGTCTGAAATAAGATGTGGCGATGATATGAGGATAGCCGAAGTAATGAGATCCGTCGCAATTGTCGCGCCTTATCCCTGATGTGGTAAACAAAAGGAAGCGATGAAACATTATGGAGCTTCCTTCGGATCTGGAAAAACGTATGCCGACTTTGCCGACTCGCAGCAGGGATGGAAGAGCTTACCTACCCTATAACTTAGACTTTTCTTTCTTTTATCCTGATATTAAATAATTATAAGATGAAAAACAACTCATCGCGAAAGCAGCTAAGAAATCATAAGGCACCCGACTATAGATTGAGCACGAAGATGCTACGAATATGGGAGAATCACGCCTCAAGTGGTTGGGAATTAAAAAATTGATAGGATGGCAGCTAAGTACCTAAGTCGAGATACCAACATAACAACTAACGAATTCATCTCGCGTCATCCAATGGCACTCATGGCAGGGTTAGTGGGGACGCGTCACGGAATGGAGGAAAACGCGTGTTTGAATGGCATCCTCCTGCTGCTTCCAAACTGTATTGAGGCGGATCCACCGGATCGTACCAAGTTTTCTTAGATGTTCTCCGTAATGTCTCGTCCATAGATCTCTTTATTATCCATATGGGGCTGCCACTGTCGTTTCATCGCGATCCATTGTTACAGATTAACCCGCTGATCCGCTACTTCTGTATGCCTTGGCAAGCCGATGGTGTCAGTTGTCCAATTTGTCCCCCATTATTGTCTGCAATGGCGAGTTCAAAAGAGGCTGTAAGCCACAACCGCAAAATATGCAGTTATCAATGCACGACGGAATTAGCGCCAAGTACCGTGAGGGGGGAATTGCCCTCATTCTATTGGACGTATCGTTATAAATAAGTCATCTCAATTCAAACCATTGAGGCTCTATCTTGCCTCTTTCAATGAGGCTCTGAGTATCGATATCCAAGACGTATGATGTTGCCACATAGTAATAGTGACCCGCGTTTGACTGGCGAACCACCGCCGTTTGGTCATAGCCACAAAATACGCAGAGGTAGTCACCCTCAGCTATTCCCATATAAGACATTCCGAGATATCCGCTTTCTGATTCAAAACACCTGGTGTGCCGGTTGAGATACTGTAGCTGGATGATATCACTGAAGTCTGACGTTCCGTTCCATGACTGTGCCTCCCGGAAGTACTGCCACAAGTCGGCATCGGGGAAAGCATTGAGCAGAGCTTCTGGATCTAGGGTTGCCGATATTTCAGTCAGCTGCTTCGGCTCCTGGAGGACGGGTTGGTATATCGCTTCGAGTCCCATCAGAGCTTGAAGGCACTGGGCCATCTCCTCGTTCGCGTGCCTGGGAGGTTTTTGAAGCATCAGCCGCCAGATTGCCTGCAGGGGTGTAATTCCAGAGATGTATATCGAGTGACGAGCCAGAAAGCCATTGACAAACGACAAGAACTTCTTGACATTCACATCTATAACATCAGTGGCCAAATTGTCCGCGACATAGGTTATACGCTCGAGCTGAAATCCCCACACGAAGAGACTCCGGGTCATTGAAATCACGTAGGGATATTTCCCTGTAACTCCAACGAAAAATGTGTTTTCTGGCCCGAGATCTCTCTTTTCGCTGCGAGCATTCTCGGGGAAATTAGGCGCCCAACTGGGCAAATCGCTTGGTACGCAATACCGCCCAGCCCCGGCAATGGACAAGAAGGAGAGTGGGAGAATGGAAAGGTTTGCAGAGCCAATCCGAGCCGCCTTTAACCAGCCATCAAAGTAATCGACATATAAACTCGAGACTGTTCTCTCGTCGCCATTATAGTTGGGCGAGATCGGAAGCTGAGTGATTCCCAACAGGCCGTAGATGTAATCTCGTGGATCTGTCGCTGCGAATACTTGAGCGAATGAAGAGACCTCCCACTCAAGTTGAGTTATATAGTCTGTTTGATGGCCGGTAGCACGCAACTCGAGCAGTTCCCGACCAGATCGCACCAGAACGGCCGCAACAGAAGGCCTAATCCTTGTGAGCTTTAGCCACACCATGCTAGAGATGAAGAACGGTTTCTGTTTCTGCCCCCTAATGAGTCTCTGCCCAAGCGGGAATAGGCTGACGGTAGCAGCATCGAAGTCGATCCAACTCAACGTTGCATCTGAGGGGCCGATCAGAATTGCCCGACGAGCGAGGACAAGTTCTTGAAAAATCCACACACGCCTCCAATACGGTTCATCCAGAAGTTTCCATATTGAAGTCCATGCCTTGTTACTTGGAAAGTAACCTGAGAGGTCTGTTGTCATGCAGAGACTTGGATACCGCCATAACGACCTGGGTTGGAACTCGCATTTATTTGTGTCGACGCCCTGAGACCGACTCTGTCGCCTAACTTCGTGAGCGACTTTCTTGAGCGAGTTGAATGCCAGCGAGTAATCGATAGATCCGATCCAACAATACACGACTTGAGCAGAAGAGTAGATCCGGCCCATGAGTTGGACCTGCCACGCACGTTCTTCCAAGTCTTGTTGATTGATACAAAGAGCATCCACCCACAAGTACAGGGCTGGATGTCTCTCGTGTGTCCGAAATGGTAGTATACGCTCGACACACGACCATACTGATCGACGAAAAGTCTGACCGCCCAGTGAGTGGTCATCTTGAATGTCTACTGGGCGGCGGAGCCGTACTAGGGCTGATGCTAGGTTCCGTCCAATCTGTACATGTTGGCCTTGGATGATAACTGACGCTTGATCGGTTGGAGTACCCCAGACGTAGGACAAGGCCGCGTAGCCAGGCGCGTCCTTCAGAGATACCGTAACCAGTTCGAAAGTTGTTTCGAGAGAGTCGATCTTGAGAAGCCTGATCTCGGCTTTGGCTTCGTCTAGAGACTGGTAGAGGGAGGGTCGCAACATTTCCATCGCTGATGTGCTCCAGGGTTTGAAGATCAACAATGAAGAGCAATTCCAAGGCGTGGATGCGACTCTCAGTAACTTGATATGAAAGAGGTAGAAGCTATCCGTCGTGGGACGGAGGATATCAATGAGGAATGTTGAGCCGAGATGGAGGGTTCCACTCACGACACGTGAAGCAAGCCACAGGAGTCCTAGGGCGTTGGTGGCTTTTACGATGCAAACACACCTCTGATAAGTTCAGCACACTTACATTCATAGCTGAGGTAGACTTTAGCTGTGAATGTGAGTAAAAATGCACCATGTTACATGTACAAGTTAATCCCTTTGATCATCTTGAAGTAGGTGGTGATTTAACGGATCTGACTATCATCTTTGATCGTTGAGTAAGTCTAACGATCCCACTGTGATTGGCGGCTAAAGGGGAGCCGATTCAGCACGTGACGTGATCCTTTTTGTCGTGATCATGCCACATAGCTTAGAAGATGCCTCTACTTTCACGCAATTCATCAAGACTACGACGTAATGGATTCCCTGTCAATCCTCCATCTTTCCAATGAGATATTCTTACAAATTTTTGGCTACTTCTGTCTACACTGTCAACAAGAATACAATCAGTCCTGGGACAACCGGCCGTTTCGCTCTAAAGACTCCTCAGGAATAAAACAACAACCCGATGCCAAGTCCTGGTACTCGATCAACAGGCACGCGCTCTTCTCACTATCCTTGACCTCTAAACGGTTCCGTGGTCTTGCGCAGCCTATTTTGTACCATGAGTTTGTCTTGGGATATGGCGATTCGTGGCTCTCGGAATCATACACTTGGCGAGGCCGGCTTGCGTCGTTTATTCGCACCCTGTCTCGGCGGCCGGATCTTGCTCATATAGTCAAGATCATGTATATTCATACGTATCTTCTAAGAGGCAATACCGACGAAAGCCGGGTCGTCGATCGAGCTGTCATTCTACTGGCGGCACACGCCCTGGGAATAGACCTTGTAGAGGCCTGGAGGCAACGCATGTCAAGGGTGACGGATGACGAGAGTTGTGACTGGCCAGAAGTCTATCACGTCTTTTTGGGCTGCTATCTTGACGACAAATACGAGTTAACTGACAGACAGCAACGGCACCTACATCGGGCAATGACGGAAGGCTCATTACCTGGTCAGCGCTGGATAAATGCCGAGTTAGTGGCGATACTGATTGCCCAAACTCCGCATCTCGAGTATCTTAGCCTCCAGGGGGACAACCAGTGGCCATCATGTGGGCTTGCAAAGTCTTCCCTCTCGGCGTTAGGGGTTCTGAAATCGCCTCTGAAAATGCTTGACCTTGGCATTGGTGGCAATTCTATCATCGAGTTGGCCCCAGGCCTGGAGACGCTGAACCTCCACCAATATACATTGCATTTCGGAGATTCAATCCCAAACATGCCAAGCCTGAGAACTTTGAGGGTGACAGATACGCTAATGTCAGCTGGAATGCTGCGGAGGCTGTTGGATGCCTGCACGGGGGGCTTGGTGGCATTCGAATACGAGGCTGCTAAGGATGAGACACAAGGTCTTCGGGCAAACCATTTTCAGCCATCGGACGCCATCGAGTATCTCCACAAACATAAGAGCACGTTGCAGGTGCTGCATCTTGATCTCAGCAATCGAGACATCCAGATGAGGAAGATCCCCCCGGATGTGAACCTTAATGCATTCTCGGCAATGAAACACGTCTTTATCAACTCGGTACCCTTGTTCGGCTTTGTTCAAAAGCGAGAGCAGAACATCGACTCTCGGGTCCTGATCCGACTCCTTCCTCCTTCGATTGTTTCCCTTACTATCAGGAGGAACCACTACCGCAACTTTGTCAAGGAAGCACTGCTTAGCTTGGCAGATTGGAAGAACCAAAACCCAGGCGAGTTTCCTAATCTAAGGTGGGTTGCCTGCGGGCCCAAAGTCAAGTCTTCCACTCTGGTGTCGCTGTTCAAAGCGGTGGATGTCACTTTAAACGCCAAGGCCCAGTCCCTAAGTCAGATCAAGCCTTATCTGAATGGCCCCAATTCTAGCTCAATTCTTGTTCTTCCGAACTGGGACTCGGATGATGATCTTTAAAGGGAAGAAGTAGTCACAGAGGCCAGGCGGGAGAGGAGCAACGTTACGGTTCACGAGGCATACTTGTTTTCACGCCCAACTTCTGTGTGTCTCGTGATCTATTCAACCCATGAATCCTGGTGCCATGAGGAGGTGGGACACTGTGAAATTTGGCATAGAAGAGGAGAAGGCATGTATTTGCAATGGGCGAGGAGGAAAGGAAGAACCAGATAGATAGAGATATTGATGGCATAAATGTACTATAAGAGAGTCCACCGATATTCCCGACCTGCAGCTAAGAGATATTGAATCGTTCAGCAATGGCATTGTTCTTGTTTTGAGGGCGACATCGAAACAATGAGAGGGCGGGTACCCTGAGATGTTCCCCCTTTTGACACTTCAGGGTCTTTTTTGGTTCCGTAGCAGTTCCTCCTCATCCGTAATTTGGTTTGCCTCAAACCACTTCTTCTCCATCTCGGAACCTTGGGCCGGTGGAATGAGCCCATTGATTCTCCAGTGCTCAAGATCCCCTTCGTAAATGGCAGATTCCCATTTGATGCCCTTAGGCTTTAGAATAGGCCTCAGTGTATCGTCAAGACCCTGCATAAAAAGGTCCTGGATTTCGTCATTTGCGAACGTCCTTGCAACATGATAGATGGCAACAGTAGTAAGTGCCTTTGGCGTCTCGCCTCCAGCGTAGATGCTATCCGCCTGGAACTCGATGAAGTGGCAGTTGGAGTAAAAGGGCGGCAGACCAACGCTCGAGTATATTTTGGTCATTCCTTTGGCGATTTGCTGCTTTTCTTCTGCGGTGAAAGCACCTGCGGTATGGTGGAAAACCCACTTCGGCATTGTGAAAAGGAAAAGATAGATGACGTTTGAGGATAGGCTCAATGACTTTGTATTGTGAGCTTTAACTGTGCACGAGAAAAGACGTCAGCCTTGATGCGAAATGTGTGGTTTTTATAGGTGGGTAGGGAACATTGACACTTTTCCAAATAACATTTCTAGATCATAGTGGAGTTTGTCGGTTTTCGGCCTCACAATCTCATCAAATTCCAGATTATTCAACATGCCGACTCCGTCTTCACTCCGCTTCATGTCGATCAAAGCATGACATTGATACCCAAACTTCCCGTCGGACTTTTGGAATACTCAGTGCTAGTATCGAACGGCCGAGGCAGACCCACATGCGCGAATGCGGGGTGGGTTGTTGATCACAAATCCGGTCCGACGCACCTGATGTTTCACAAGAGGATCATGCTCTGTCGTTGAAGGCGAGATTGAGAAAGCCTGGCAGCGTTGACAACTCTGGCCGGTATACTTACGTAGAAAACCCGAGCCTTCACCCTCAGCGTCATTGATTTGGGAGAAGGTGGGTTGCAGCTCCACCATGAGTGAACGAGGATATATAGGAGACCCATTGCTCCGGATTTTAGGATAGTCGTTGTAGTATCTTAGACACAGATAACAACAACAATAACAGCAAGAACAGCCCCAACAAACACCAAGATCATGTCTGCCTTGAGATCTGCTGTCTATATCGCTGCCCCAATCCCTATCGCCAACCGTCCCGGGGCAGTTTGGTCCCCGATTTCCTGTACCCTGATATACTCGGATAAGGAGGCTGTACTTGTTGATACTCCCATCACGACTCAGCAAAACGAGGATCTCGTCAAATGGATCCATAGGATTGCTCCAAATCGCAAGCTATCATATATCTACATCACTCACGGCCACGGCGATCACTTCTTTGGCATCCCTATTCTTCTGAAACACCACCCTGGGGCAATCCCTCTTGCTACGGCGGCAACGATCAAGCATATGGAGCAACAAATCGAGGAGGCATATTTCCAAGAACAATGGGAAACTCGATTCCCGAGACAGATTCCTCGACCATTCTCGCTTGCAAAACCACTGACCGAGGACACCGGCTTACAGTTCAAGCTTGAGGATCGATGGGTTTTCCAGGCAATCCTCTGCGGACACACAGACACTTACGATTCCACCATTCTATGGGTTCCAGATTTACGCCTGGCAGTTTGCGGGGATGTCGTCTACGGGCAAGTTCATCAGATGCTCATGGAGGCAAATACAAAAGCAAAGAGACTTGAATGGATCCGGGCGATCGAAAAGGTAGAGGCCTTAGATCCTGCCTATGTGGTACCTGGGCATAGACAGGCTGAGGAGATTGACGGTATCTGGCATCTCGCAGAAACCAAGCGATATATAGAAGATTTTGGGCGGGTCATCGAGAAGGATCCTCGAGACATGGCTGAGATCGTCTCCCAGATGGTTGCACTTTACCCAGAGAGATTCAATCCTGGGGTGGTGAAGCTGAGCGCTATGGGAGCATTCATGGTCTCGAAGGAAGCCCGCATTTGAAGTCGCCGAAAAGCTGGTGGTGCCTTTGGGGGCCAGGGTTGACTGCGCAGCATCAAGGGTGGTCACGTGGGTTGGTTGGAAAATGACACCATCCTGCGCCAAATGCCCCACATTTGATAGATTCACACTAGGTCCCAATGATTTACCCTACAGTGATGCGAACTATAAGGAAGGAAATGAAGAAGCCCGTTTCATTTTTCTATTACTCTCCCATAATTGCGCCCTTTTTGACGTCGCCGTTGACCTAAAGGTTGAGTTTATCTTCCTGCCTATCAGGCACGGTCAAAGTGCCTGTTGAACCACGCCACTGCTTGATTGAAAGCTTGGTCTTTGGCAAACCGTTGCTTCCTGTCGCTCATATCCCCCCTAACAGCGAAGCCGTGGTGTACTCCGGAAAACAGGTTGATCTGCCAGTCGTTCTTGGACTTGGAAAGAATAGCTTCACTCTCATGGCGTTTCTCCACCGTGAAGATATCATCATGCTCAGCGGCAGCAATTGACAGAGGACCATCCACTGCAGATAATTCCTGTTCCTCCACAAAAGAAGGATGGGCGATAAAACCACAGTCGATGCCATCCTTGTAATGGCGAATGACATACTGTATTGCGGCATTAGTGCACTACACACAACGTTAACCCAACGATTCAACCAACCTTTGCTCCTAAGCAGTATCCCACCGCGCCAATCTGAGTAATTCCAACGAGACTCCGGAGATAATTGATCGCCGAAACCACTATAGGATCAATGGCTTCCTGAGTGTGAGGATTATTTCCCTGAGACCCTGTGGTCAGCCAGGCCATTATGTCAAAGCCATCGGGCATATTCAAGGGCGCGGGATCGCCATTGAATATGTCAACAACGAGACAGGCATAGCCCTGCTCAGCGAATGCATCCGCCATAAGCTTGCTATTTTGCCAGATTCCGACGATATCTGGGATGTACAAGATGGCGGTGCGAGTCTGGGTGGAAGGTTTGGCTAGATAAGAGTCGATCTTGCCATCAATCTTAACCATGGTCCCCCTGGGAGTACCCCTTAATACGTGAGCATTGTGTTTAAACGATCGAAAGTAACAAAACAACCAGGGCCTTACTGGTGAAGGGTGCCAGTGGCACAGCATGCTGCGGGCGGATGGGAGGACATGATTCGTGTGGGTCAAGCTCGAATATCTGGAAAACTCAAGTGAAGGTGATCTTAGATAAGATTCGCATTAATACGTAGATTTCTTGTGATAAACCAGGAGCTCTTGGCCGAGAATTGGGCGTTTCATTGATACCAACAAAACGGTGGACGGCCCTTACGCTTCCGAAAGGTTCGGCAGGGATGTGTTCCGAGCGACGGAAGGTGGAGCTAGATCCACTTTCCGGAGGCCGGCCGGCCATTCATCTCAGTTATTAGGCATGATGATCAACAAAGAAGACGAGACAAATACATGATATATTTCTCTTTCTGTAGCTTTCATGACTGAAATTGCTCCCATCTACTCATCCCAATCTAATCAACCGCCAATCTTTGTCCATCATGTCGTCCGATGTCCTCCACGATGTGCGGCCCATGTTTGAGCTTCGCGGCCGCAACTATGTAGTCACAGGCGGAGCCCAGGGCATCGGCTTTGCGTGCACCCGCGCCATCTGCGAGATGGGAGGCAATGTTGCGGTGTTGGATATTCAGAAGAAGCCCACGGACGAGTTTTACACACTGAGCGACAAGTTCTCTGCAAAGGCCATCTACATCCAGACGGACGTTACATCCGAGGAGAGCATCAAGGCAGCCTTTTCCAAGGTGCTGCAAGAGTTTGAAACAATTGATGGCTGTGTGCCCGCTGCTGGAATTGCCATTGACAAGCCATTCTTGGACCAGACGTGGGATGAGTTCACCCGCATTCAAGACATTAACGTTTGTGTTCGTCTTTCGACAACTGAAAGGGTACTGACAGGACATCAGGTTCGAGGAACATTCTTCGTTGCCCAAATGGCAGCTCGTCAGATGATCAAGCAAGGTACAGGCGGTAGTATGGTCCTACTAGCCTCTCAATCCGCCCACATCGGCCTTCCAGGTTATCGAATGGCCGCATATAACGCTTCCAAGGGTGGTGTACTTATGCTTTCCAAAGCATTGGCAGTTGAGTTGGCGCCCAAAAATATTCGCGTAAACACCATCTCGCCTGGCTTTGTCGACTCGGAAATGACTAGAAAGGTTCGTGAGATGAAGAGCAAGCGGGAGGGTGAACAGATGTGGCTTGCGCCGCCTAATCAACGATTGAGTACTCAGAATGATCTCACAGGGGCGGTGGTTTATTTGCTGAGCGACGCTGCTCGACACACCACAGCGGCTGACATTCCGATCACTGGCGGTCTCCATGCTGGAACGATAGATGGGTTGATTAGCTACGACAATTAGTAGGCGTTGTGTTTCAAGCAAATCAAGTTTTTTATGTACATGTTCCTCATTTAATGGAGTTGAAAAATAACTCGTCCAAATCCTGATGGCCTCAAGACTATCTTTGCTGCTGCTTACAATGGCACCTCGCTTTCATGACAACCAAGAACTCTAGTCAGGTTATGTTTTTTTCGACTTCGGGATTTGACTGGCATGTGTCAATGTCAATAAGTGTGTTCTTTGTTATTGTGGTTAATGGCTTCTTTTGGATGCTTCTCTGAGGTTACAATAACGATAGAGAAGGCAGGAGTAAACTCACCCTCCATGTCTTATCAGCTGCAGAAGAAATAATACCCTGGTTATATCATATATGATGTCAGAAGCAGATCGCTTGGCGGTTACTGCTAGCATAAATTGCGGACCGGGTACGGCTATGTACGATCGCAGGGGTCGGAACCGGCCCGCAATGCGGATAAAGCACCCGACTACACTAAGCTCAGTGTAGCTGGCCATGCAAAGATAGAGGCACTGCTTCTTGTCATAGGAACAAGTGCCAAGTGTACCGCCGCAACATCCCTTATCTTTATGAAGAACCAAGAGTGTATGTGAATCCGAGGCTGGCGTGGAGAGTGAGCATCTCCAAGTCAAGACAAGGCCCATCGCACACACATATCTGCGCAGAAGGATCTTGAGCATGTCTCACGCTCATCAATGACCTTAAAGCGCACGTCAAAAGGCATAGAAAGGCTGCAGGAGACGTCAATAGAGTGCTATAGGCAACGCCTAGATTACAACGCTCGATATTGATACATCTTAAAAGCTGCTCTCTGAAAACATGTGGCTTACATCGCCAATGGGCCACTGGAAACGAAGAGAATCCGCCCATCCCATAATTACGTCAGTGTCAGCGAGAGTAGCCGGCATATTAAACCCAAATCCATCAGAAATGTTTCCATCATACAACGGTGGCGTGTACCCCGACTGGGACTGAAGGTCCGGCATTTCCGGCTGAGGAATAAAGCTCTCCCTCGGAATCGATCTTGAAGTATTGGCCAGTGTCTCTTCTTCACTGGACCCTGTGCATGGGCCTCTGAGAATGGCCAGACTTAGAAGGATCCGTCTCATCTCCACTAGCCTCTTTGCTAGTCTCCGCGCAGAACGTGACCGTTTGGCATGGTTCAACGTGACGCATTCTGCCATGAGAAAACTTCCACCAAGAGAATCAACTAGATCGGGTGCGAGATTGGACAAAACAGTTGTTTTGTTTTGCTTAAGGAATGCTATAACCAAGAAGGCAAGTCCAGATGTACAAGCCAATATGTGTTGAAAGTAGGGGTGCTGCTTGCGGTAGATGTCAGTGTAGGTGTCTAGCATGTAGAGAACATGGCAGATATCATAGACGAGCTCTGTTGCGGCTCTGAGGTGGTTCTTTGTCGTTTCGATATCGGATTCTGAGAAGAAGAAGGGTTTAAGGAGTTGACTGCGCACAGATTCTGCGCGGAGGTTCAACAAGATGGCCCAGGTAGGTGGCCTGGTCGATGGATTTGTATGCCATGTACGGCATTCAGATAGAGTGTAATTCCCAACAGCCTTTTTCCTCCATTGATCAATCTGGAAGTTGAGTAATTCGAAGGCATCGTCATCGTTGTATCGCTCCCCTTTGGCTGCCCTAGAGATTGGTTCGCCGAACCGGTCGCTGATGAGTATAAACGAGAGCATGGCCTTTAAATATGGATGTTGAACCTATGACGTATTAGGCTGGCGAGATGTATAGAAATTAACTCGTATACTCACAGAAGATGTCGAAATAGAGCTGAAGCTGTTCTCATGAAAGTGTAATGGTAGCCCAGTAGCATAGCTCCACTGGCGATCAAGAATCAGAATGCTACTTATCAAGATGCAGGCCTCTGTGCGTTGGGCATCCGTCGTCAGTGTGTGATTGAAAACCTGGCTATTATGAAACCCGAGTTCCATCAATGTACGGCCGGCAATGCCACACATGCGCCAGGCGGAGCGTGGCATCTCCTGGAAGAAGTCATACCATCCCTATCGCAGCTGAGTTAGACAACGTCGAGGCAGTGACGAAGACGTTCGATACTATACCTTTAGGAATATGATGGTGACATGCTTTATGCTGTAAGCTGGGGCGGCTAGTTTTGCGTTGACAGCGTCCTGGAAGCTCTCCCGAAGAAGGTTCTCCTTGTGGCAGTGGTTTGGCCTAGGATCGGCCCGGAGAGCAATAACAAGAACGAGGTTGAATATCATCAGAAGCTCACAAGAAGTAGCCCCAGAGTCAGAGTCTGCGTACCAGGATTGAGCCTGTTTGATGAGTGCGTCTATGTCAACGACGGGATGAAGGTCCCCGACGACTTCCTGATAGATGTGCACAAGCTGGATAGCCTCTTGCAAGCCCATGATGGAGCGAAAGGTCAACAGTGGCGTCGCATCTTGTCTGTCCACCGTCCGAGGCGATACTGAAGGTCGGTCGTCCTGAGCGGTCTCGTCGTCACCCGTGTCTGACGCGGCGTCTTCGTCGATACTGGCGAGCTGGAGCTGCTGTTCTTGTAGCGGTGGACCGGGACAGCTGTTCCGCCGTAGTTTCAACTGCCCTACGTTCAAAGTGTAATCGGGGCTAGTCGGACCGTAGAAGCCAGGAGAACCAGCTGTTCGAGGGCCTCTGTCGGCAGTGTTGCGAACGTCATGAGCGCTGGCTTCGTTATTGAGCATTGTCGCGAATTCTTGAAGCTTGGCAGCGCCGGCACTTGAGATGGGGGATGGAGGGTTCGATCGGTCGCGGTTGGCCATGTGAACTTGAGATGCCAAGTTATCTAGCTGGTCTTGTAGCGAAGACAGTAGCTCGACGACATGATCTTGGTTACTGCTGCAGCAACTTCAGCGTCAAGCATCCGACGTGGAAATATGCAGTCTTACCTGGACGATGATGAATTGGCTCTTCCAGACTCTTGTCTGGGCTTTGCCTGAGCCGCATCGACACTCCAGCCATCAGACTCGAAGCTGGTGCTGTAACTGCAGCTCTGACCGCGATCCATACAATACCGACACGGCTGTCGTCCGTCGCATTTGCCCTTCCGACGTCGGCAAGCACCGCACGCGCGCAATACGTAGGGTGCTCTGCGTTTGCCTGCATCTCCACCAGTATTGCCTGACCGCTTAAGAACGCGGGCCGTCTCTCGAGCTTGGGTCGCTGTGGTAGCCATTGTTGAGGAATGGATCAATTGAAGTCAAACAAACAAGCGACGAGCGAGCGGGTGGTTGGAGAAGGGGAAAATCGAGGTCGGATAAGAACCCAGGACAGGGTCCAGGGGCTGGTTTTTGGTGCAGGGAGATAAGCATGTGCTGGTGGATGGTATCGGGTATCTGCCGTATCAGCAGCACTCCAATTCCTACTTAGCTTGCAGGGTTAAAATGCGGGGTAAAACGACGCTAGACCAGGAAGTGTGAGGTGTACGTAGGTACCCCGGACTTTGGCTCCATGTCCCCCCGATCTCCTTGGCTGGCATGTACCGGTGGCGATTTGCGAAGTGAATGGCCAATGGGTGTCCTGTATGATTAGAGCTCCTGTATGACTGGGGCCTTGCCGCCTTAGACTACTGTATCACAGTTAGGGAGATACCAAGACCAGGGGCACAGAAGTAAGGATTCCAACCATCTACAAAGGCAGAGTATCCTGAAAGCGTTTACTTTTCCCTCCCCTTTTTGAGCCACGACCAGACATAGAACCAACGAGGCTGCACACAATCACGAAGCATCCAAGACTTGGGCTAGAAACTGTATTCATGATAGAGAACTCATCCACTGCCATCTCAGCTATTTCACCTCGCGGACTTTGTAGCTAAACATCTCGTTCGAAGGTACCGAATTCCGATCCCTCATCTTGTTGGCCGTCTCAATTCCCAACACCGGCACCTGGAATTCGAACTGGGAACCTTCCTTCTGGCCTTGAACGGGATATGGAAATGGCAGATACTGTGGCATTAATCCCAGCTGGGCAAGCACTGTGCCCTGATCCCAGCTAATATGCTCGTGATAGAGTCGATCGCCTCGAATATTTACCACTGCTGTGAACGGCATCTCCAGCTTCTTGAAGGTAGGCGGAACCCCTGGAAGCCTGTAGTTACATGTCAGAGGCCGTGACTCCGCAAGAAGGCTGTGTTGATGAGGTCACTTACAGCCAATCCACTGTAGCATCGTGCGTAAATTTGTAAATAAATTCGTCAACCACACGATCGATCCCCATTGTTCGACTGATGAGTTCTAGCTCAGTGTCAACTGAGTTTTGGAATATAAAATGTCCTCGGTAGAACTCGGTCAATGGCCCGCGGCCGATGCCACCAGTAAGCTAAAGAAATGAATCAGTGTCAAGATCTTCATGGCCCTCCCAACAGACTTCCACTCACAGTGGGTACGTGGTTGACATATGGCTGATCAACCATGGTGCTCATCGTGTGCTCTACAGACCGATCCGCAAACTCGTAATAGGTATGCTCGTCCCAGATTCGTTCGAGATCGAAATAGGGACCGCCCATCAACGGCTTAAGGAATGTCAGGTTTCTTGTGTGAGACAGAGACTCGGCCCAGTAGTCAAAGTCCTTGTCAAACGGCGTAGCCATATGGAAGGACTTTCCATTGGCGTACGAATAAGTCGTCACCCCATCCTCCTTCTTGGTAATAGCTGAACTGCCAGCTACGTGACGAAGCACAGGGACTCCAGAGGTCTCGAGTTGATCTTCATCTGCCGTGCCTGCATATACCACGCCGCCTACCACATTCTGTGAACTGAGAAGGACTCCGGCGGCTTGACTCCAGAGTTTGGGGTCGTATGCTATGATTGTTAACATCTCCATGACAGAGTGTGCACTTTCATGACAGAGATCACTTACCAACGACACCAAATTTGCTATTCTTTGGCTCCAGTTTCTCACAACTGCTCAGTGCCTTCAGAGCAACATCAAGAACCTCTTTGGCACCCCTCTTGAAAGCCTTACCCTGGATCTCAACCACCACATAGCCCTCCTCGGCCCACTTGATGAGTGCAGAAGGAACACCCTCAATAATTTGAAGATGCTTCTCCGAATCCTCTGTTAGGACAATAAGGCCTAGGCCACGACCTAGCCTTGAAAGCGGCGGGAGTAGGGTGATGCCCTCACCAAGAGACTGGGGCTTGGGCTGAGGTAGTGGAGCTGGAGGCTTGGTGATGTCTGCGTACACGGGCATGGTGGCTTGAATTTTTCAGCTAGGGACTTTGCCTCAGCCTGTCTTGTCTCTCTGTGTTGTTCTCACCCTGTAATTTTATTGAGAATGGATAACTGACAGAAGGTTACGTGCTATAGCTTCATCTGGGCCACTAGTTCAGGCAAGGTACTCAGACTTATACTGATTGTGGCATAGTCACCTTGCTCTGGTAGAGTGGGGATATTGATGGTCCAGTCACGGTTCAAGAGATAAGGGTGGATCCCTGTCTCGTTCCGTTCGGAACTTCCGATCGGAAGTTCCGTAGCGTTCTTTACCATGCCTTGAAAGATTTGGAGACCTGGGACCCTGGTCAACATAGGCAATGAATCTCTAGATAGGAAACTTGCAGACGTCATTTAGTGTTACCCCAGATGAAGTTGGAACTGACCCCAGCCCCCCCTGAAGCCTAGACACGAGGCGAGGACGGACAGTAGCGTTCCGGCTTGTTATCACACGACCAATATGGACTCCCAATTTACGTACAACTGGAAGATGATAGGAGAGGACTTGACGATTTGGGATCAAGATAAGCTACTTGGCGGGGAGTTGGGGCCATTCAGCCAGGTTGGAAACGCCCTTGTTCTTTTGAGATTTGTTGGCGGCTCTTCCGTTCCTAGTGATAGGATGCAACGCACACATTGCCATTCGGGAAAGACGGTATGAGCTACGTCGGAAGTTGCGAAATCCTCTGGTCGGCGGAACTGGCAGGTCGAAATGGCGACAGGGGCGTGTTGACTTGGTGTATCGGATCGATCACCAACGGTGTGCTGCAATTTGCCGTGTGTTGGAGAGGGAGAGCGGCTGAGCCCAAATGATTCCCGATAGGCGGCGTTGTTATTAGCAGCCTTATTGAGAGTAACGTAATTGTCATTGGAGCGCCATTGATAAGCTAACAGATGTTCCTGGCTGTCTTTCCGTTCTCAAAAGTTAAAGATGTCTTTCTCCGTCTGTTTTCGGTCAGTTACTTCAACGACTAGATCTGTTACGCAAAGAAGGTTTCAAATCAAGACACTTCCAATCACTACACCCAACTATATTATTACTACTCGAGGGATGGCAACAACAGGAGTCATGAAGGAATCATATGATATTGTGGTAGTGGGTGCTGGTAAGTCACTGTTATTGTGCCAAATCACCGTCTTTCAAAATCTGAACCTTGGCAATAGGATGGTTCGGTCTGGCCGCCGCAAAGGCGATCCGACAAGTCCTCCCCGAAGCCAAATTAGCGATCCTGGAATCAGCCGAATCATGTGGTGGCACTTGGTCCAAGAATCGACTCTACCCCGGGTTGAAGTCGAACAACATGAGAGGCACATACGAGTTCCCCGACTATCCTATGGAGGAGAAGAAGTATGGTGTCAAGGCAAATGGTCACATCCCTGGCCCTGTGCTCCACCGCTACCTCACCGATTTCTCCAAGCACTTCGACGTCTACAACCGAATTCAGTTCAACACTGCTGTCGACCTGGTCGAGCGCCAAGGAAGCGATGGCTGGCGTTTGTCCGTCAAGTCCCCTGATGGAATTCGATCTATCGACACTACGAAGCTGATCTTGGCCACTGGCCTGACATCAACTCCAAACATGCCTGCTTACAAGGATGCCGACAAGTTTGGCGCGCCCCTCTTCCACGCAAAGGAGTTTTGCAAGAAGGCTCCCAGCTTGGACGTCAAGAAGGCAATTGTAGTTGGTGGTGCCAAGTCTGCCTTCGACGTGGCTTACGCCCTGGTTCAGGATGGTGCTACAGTTGACCTCGTTGTTCGACCCACTGGCAACGGGCCTGTCTGGATCGCACCCCCATTTGTCACTCCATTCAAGAAGAGGATTGATCAGCTGCTCAATATTCGATGGATGACCTGGTTCAGTCCTTGCCCATGGGGAGACGCGGATGGCTACCCTCGAGTCCGGAAACTACTCCACGAAACGGCTATCGGCCGGTTCGTGGTGGAGAGGTTCTGGTCGATCCTAGGCAGTGATATCATCACTGCTAATGAGTACGACTCTCACCCCGAGCTCAAGAAGCTCAAGCCTTGGCACTCCGCCTACTGGACAGGCAGTGGCCTCAGTATCCTCAATTACGACAGCCCTCTCTTCGATCTTGTCAAGCAAGGCAAGATACGCGTGCATGTTGATGACATTGAGCGACTGGAGCCTCGTCGGGCTATCCTTGCGTCAGGCGAGCGAATCGATACGGACGCCATAATCTGTTCAACAGGTTGGCAGAAAGAGTCGAGTATCAAGTTTGCCAACCTCGGACAGGAACAGCTCGGTCTGCCCTACTCGACCGATGAAAGACGAGCTCTGGCTCAAGCCGCAGACGCCAAGGTTCTTTCCCTTTATCCTGGATTGAAGAAGCAGCCCAAGATCACCGGCAAGCCCAAGGAGGCCAACCCTCTCCGATACTACCGCTTCATGGTCCCCTCCACCTATGTAAACTCACAGGACCTCGCCTTCGCAGGTATGATCTCCACAGTTAGCACCGCTGTATGTGCGACTGTTCAAGGTCACTGGATCGCTGCTTTCATGGCCGGCAAGCTGGACCATACCGTCGGGACAGAGGAGGAGATCACCAACGAGATTATGCTACATACCCAATGGGGAAAGTGGCGATTCCCCTGTGGCTACGGCGCTGACTTGCCTGATATGGTCTTTGAGGGTCTCCCCTATGTGAACATGTTGATGCATGACATGGGCCTCAAGACGCACCGAAAGTCCAGCCGATTCCAAGAGCTTGTCTCCCCGTATCTTCCAGCCGACTTTGCGGGATTGGTGGAGGAGTGGAAGGTGAACAATCACGGTGTCACTGAGGGCGTTGAGGTTGAGCCGGAACTTCAAGCTTCTTTTAAGAAGGTGTAAAGAGTAGAGTTCGCTACTGCTGCCCCCTTTCCATTAGTTATCTACCTGCCGGCCTTTGTAATATCCCAGAGCTCAGTTATGCTGAGTCTGGGGTTGTTGTTTTAGTACTTTTCTTCTTGCCATAGTCCAGCTTCTCTGAGCTCATGCAGATAGCGCATATCAAACATACCACTGAGCTGGCGACAACTATAAAAAACTCTCTAGAAAGCACCTCTGTCACAGCCGCGATGCCTCGTTCAACAACCCGCCGGTCTTTGGTCTGCCAGACAACTGACGATACACCAGCCAGGGCTTCACGGATATCCTCGACCAAGTACTGGTTCTGTCCCACTGCGGAGGATAGTAGGTTGAAGCCCACGTTTTGGAAAATACAACCTGCAATGGAGAGAGTGATAGCTATGGATCCCATCTGAACCATGTTGCATATGACAGTGCTGTCCACGCGGTCACGCTCGGTCTTGTTGATCACGTTGGAGATACCTAGGCCGTGCTGGAATTGCATCCCAAGGCCAATCCCAATGAGGGCCTCAATTCCCATTACCTGCGCCTCGGAGACCCTATCGTTCATAGTAGTTGCCATTGCAATAGAGGCAGCGAGTGTAATGGTGGCAGCACAAAGATAGATGATCTTGTAACGGCCGATGATAGTGAGGAGAACGCCGGTAAAGAGGACAACAAAGATAAAAACGATGATGAAAGGGAGCATGCGAACCGTCTGCTGAACGGCTCCATGGCCCCGGGCAAAGGCGTAGAAGAGCGGAGTGTAGTAAAGAGTCACCGCATATGCCGCGCCTGCACAGCCTGTTGCGACCCAGATAGGGAGCAGCTTGAACTTCGAGAACATATGCATCGGGATTGCGCGTCCCTCTGGTGACGTAAAGGTACAAAAGTACTGCTGCGAGACCCAAGAAACAAGGGCCACGGCAAAGACTACCCACACAGCAGTAGATGCCGCTGAGCCCCAGTCCCAGATGGGTCCCGAGAAGGTCGTTGCGAGGGCAAATAGGACAGGCACGATCATGTTAAAGACGACACCGATGGGGTCGATGCCAACGAGACGCCTCCAAACAGGGACGTTGGCTGTGGCGAGAGACCTTGAAGGGAGACAAATGACAGCAAGGGCGAGGCAAAGGCCAACAATGGGGAGCTTGATGTAAAACGCCCATCGCCAAGTAGTGTGACTGTTCTCGGCGAAAGCACTGCCAATGGGGCCGCCAACGACGAGGCCAACAGCCCACATGGCGCTGAGGATGCCAAATAGGCCTGCTGTCTCGGCAGGATTGGCCAGGATGGCCACGTAGGAGAAGTTACTAGGAGATGCTTAGCTATGTGTCAGACCACGGAGACATGTTGCGCACATCTGTTGACAGACAGATCCTCCCCAGCCCATAATGACACGGGCAACTATCATGGTCTGAATATCGTTGGAGGCACCACCGATAGCTGTGCCGGCCATAAAAATGACAAGGTGGACAAGGTAGACCCATTTCAGGTCAAAGCAATAGGCGATCTTGCGAGCAAAGGACAAGACGGCAAAGTTGGCGAGCGAGTAAGACAGGCCGATCCAGGGGAGGAGTTCGATGTTTCCAAAGGCCTCGTAAAGTCGAGGCTGAATGTTGGCCACGTTACTGACATCGTATCCTGGGAAGGATGACTTGTGTTAGTTCCATGGTGTCCCAGGTATTGGACGACCTGATACTGACCACTGCAAGCGCCCGTGATAATGAAGATGAGAACGGCGGCCTTCCACTTCCATTCTGGCAAACCACCAGGTCTCTCGTCGCTGCATGCATCCTTATATTCCCGCTGGTCGATGATGCTGAGCTCCTCTAGGCTGTAGCCCTTTTGTGTTTCGTGTTGGGAGAGTGGGCGACCGGGCATGATGGGGTGTTCGACAAGAAATTATTAACTCCTTGGGGATATGCGATATTTAGAAAGTAATCTCAAGTAGACGACTGAGAAAAATAAAGATCTGTTGAAACTGGAAAGGCTTTTCTACCTTTGGGCAGGGGAAAAAGAATTGAGACTGAAACCTCGGGGGCTGTCAAGGATCACTAAGATCGTGGCAATGATGAGGAATAATGGTATATTTAGTTTTAATCCGGAGCCGCTCGCAAACATACCCTCTAGCCGATATGCTCCACAAGATTGCCACCAAATGTCAAGGGTAACACAGCCGCTCGTGTTTGAGGGTTACGGTCTGACCAGTTTGTTGCAGGGCAGTTCCCTGGAGCCACAGGCGGTAGATGGAACCAACTAGCCAAACAGATCCAATCACCCTGGTTCATTAACCTGAAAAGGATCGGAAGGATTAGAAGGAGCCCTTTTCCCGATATCTTGCAAGGCTCAGTTGCCGGCGCCACAATCTTGCATGAGCGGCGCCTCTCGCAAAATACTTGCCAGAAACTGGAAAGACAGACTGAAGATCTCCAAGCCCACTCCTTCGGCGAGTCGACCTTCTTTTGGAAAAGGGCCGATAGATCATAAGCTGCGGCCAACTTGAAAGGGCACATGCAGGGAGGGTTATTAGAAGGCGGGCGACGGAGTGATGGTTGCGATTGACTACAATAGTCACTCACTACTTCTTGGCTCCAGATATCTCCTTTGAAGGCAGGACCTCGATCCCTGTCAGCCAGGGATCAGGCGGCGATGAATTGCCGCGTTCCAGTAATTTGGTGTATGTTTGATATGAGTTGGCCAACAAGAAAGTTAGACAGCAACAATCAGCTTAAGCGGCACTTTTGACACTATAGAGTAGACGGTAAATTCTGTTCAAATTTCTACAAGCTTCAATGGAAAGATCCTCCGTTTAATTAGGCTGTTTCGGCACTCTGAATAGGCCGGACAATCTTGGTGGCCTGTCCTCATGCACGGATAATGCCATGGCCAGCCAAGTCCTTGATGGGATCTTTCCAGACTTCAACCTCGCAGCCCCCTCGCAGGAGACCGACTCTCATGGCGCATAAGTAGTTATGAGCGGCGTTGGAATGGTTATATATGCCGCCGTTAAAGATGGCAGTAACATCTTTGCCGATACCAGAGCTGATCAAAGCCTTACCTCCAGGATGGTCCTCGATAAAATCCGCAACGTTATGGACAATGCCGGCGATGACCACCAAGGCCTCGCCTTCCTTGCTCCGCCGGGTAAAGTCGTCCCAGCTGATAACAGGCAGTTTTTCGAGGGGCGTTCCCCAGTCGATATTACCTCGTTTACGGTCCAACTTCTTCTGCAATTGCTGGATACGGCCCATTTCAATCTCGTTAGATCGCAGCTGCTTGAGATCATAGGCGAGGCCGAGAAAACTCCAAACTGTGATAGCCCACTTTGTAGGATCGTATTGCCACCATTCGATGGTGTTGCGGTAGTCTGACGGAAATTCATGGTGAAAGTTATGATACCCCTCACCTAGGGTGATGAGAGCCGTGACGAAATGATCCCTAGGAGACCTGCGAGCATCAAAGGGTTGATTGCCAAGCCAATGTGCCAATGAATTGACACAGAAAGTAGCTTGCTGCACCGTAAAAATACGGACAATGCCTGCATAGACGAACCCGCCACTCCAGTCGCCCCAGCCCAGGCCACAGACAAACATGGGAAATATGATGGCCATGACCAGCACAGAAGATAAGAAATGACAATGCTGCCAGATGACAACAGGGTCTTCATTGAGATCCGAGATATCCGTGCGGCCAAGTCGCTTGGGATTCTGTTTCATCACCATCCAGCCAAGATGTGAATACAGGAAACCTTTGTTGACAGAGTAAGGATCCTGATCTGTGTCGGTATACCGATGATGTGCACGGTGGGCCTTCACCCACCAAGGATGGATCCTTCCACGGCACCAGCACCCATCGCAGCGAGGTAGATCTGCAGAGGTAGAGTGGCCTTGAACGAGTGGTGGGACCACAGACGATGATAACCTTACTGCAAGTCAGATTGAGTGTTGGACGTAAACAAACATGGAGCGTACCTGCTGTGATACCAAGGCCGGTATTGAAGTAGTAAATGGCGTAAAAGATTGCAGTATATGGATGAAGGGGTATCCAGTAAGACGATATGAGCCCAATGGCGGGGATGAAGATGACAAAGGTGGTGTTGAGCCAGTCAACCTTCTTGTACCAGTTACCCCAAGTAAGAGGAACGTCTTGAATATGCGTCCTGTTGATGTCTCTAGCCCGACCGCGTAGTGGCTTGTAGTCGGTTGTGCCATCAGGGCAAACCTGTGCCTTGTCGTTCACGGACATGGGAAGTGATCAAATGAACAAGGCGTATGAATGGAATTATTAAAAGACGAGTATGAAAGGAAGGAAAGGAATCAGGGGTGGTAGTAGGGCTTGGTTGAAACTAAATGCAAGAGTTGCTGGGTCAAAATGAGAGTCGTTTCATCCGTACGTAGAAAGTGGCGAGCGCAGCGGACTTGTAAAGAGATGCTAAATAAAGGGGGCCATGGATTTATGCCCTCAAGTCTAGACGCCAGGAGACAGATATCTCACTGTTACTAATTTTATTTTAGCTGATAGAGACATGAATGGGGTAGAAGGATGGAATACTTCATCCTTGTTACGAAAGGCTGGACACTGCTCCAGATCGAAACTGATTCCGCCCATCGTTTCCCTTCGCCTCTTGTACTATGACGAAAATATGGCACATGTTCTCTTTCATGACGGTAAGATGCGTACGTGCAAGACATAAACAACAACTGGGGTATCCCAACTTGAGCTCGGCCTTCGCCTCTCGTGGTGCAATGTGAGCATCGCACTACAGTACACGCACGTACCGTGAATTAGCATGAGACTGTTGAGCTCGATACACAGTGCCGCAGTCTCGTAACGTGTCGTGACATCAAGCGATCGCAACCTGTTATCCTGATTGAGACTCTCAAACAATTAGTCTCTAACAGGCATGACAGACCCACCGAGCTGACTATTCTCTACCCGGGGAATGAGCTAACTTTGGTTAGTCGATCGCAATTCGTTATCCTAATAGAGATATTCCCCGTCCTTGAGCTTGGAAAGTGGACCCCCATCAGCGCCGGATCTTGGGTAGCATCTGTACAGTAGATGAGACGAAGGATCAACGTCCACTATGGTAGTCAGCCTCGCAATGCACAAGATGGAACTACCGGCATGTGATAGGCCTGGTAAATGTAAGTAGGGTGGACCGGCTGCCGCAAGCCACACGCAGACCCAGGGCTAGGACAATGTTGGTGATGGGCCCAGCCAGCTGGAAAAGAAGATTGATCAAATTGAGTCGCAAATTATGCTGTTTTTTTCGAGGAGATGGGTCCCGTTTCTATTCTTACTTACTTTGTTTCACTGTTGGTCATCCTTATCCACTCTGTAATCTTTGCGAGATTGTGGCTCTTGGATGTTGTTTTCGGCGGATCTTTAATAAACCTGGATGCACCGCCACGTACACTACGTGCTACGTGGACTCGCAAAGCGTCCTGAAACCGCACTCCAATGAACAGGAATTAGCTCTCGTTGCGGCTTATGGGGTCTGGAGTGTCAGACTCGGCAGCTTCTCTCTCCCCTCGATCTTTGATACCCGTTTTATATCCCTTCTCTCAACCTAGCTTTCCAACTTTCATAATAACATAACAACCGCCTGTAAAACGTACGACCCTTTCGTTGTCGTTGCATTTGTCTTCTCTATTCAGTGGTGACAAGCGCTCTTCTGCAACAGTTCTGCAGTGGGATAAGACGGCGGCACACGTTCACGACCGAAGATTAGATCACGAGCTCTTCAAACATGGCACCAACCGCGACTCGACCAGATGTTTTTTTCATGCTCCTGCCTGTTATGGTACTGCTGACCATCTCTGTGGTTGCGTCTACAGCGTGGATATCGGACTGGAAAGAATCCTTGTGGGACTTGTTCATGAGTCCTGGGATCCTGAAACGCATCTTGATCACCATGTTTGTTGTGGTCAACTGGAAGAACATGCCACTGGCATGGACGGTAAGTTAACAATTCCACATTGTATGTACCGCACAACTAAGACCTGCCAGTTCCGCGTCTTCTATCACATCATCCACAATATATACATTCGTAGAAGCCCTCGCCTTGGCCCGCGGGCGCTCTTCAAACCCATCATTTCCACCACGTACACATCAGTCTTTGAGATCGACTACAACTTCCACAAGTCAAACAGCACCTTCTTTACCGACATCGATGTATCCCGCTCACACCTGGTCTCTTATCTGTTGCGTCCTGCCATGACGAACCTGGTGCACAACACCTCCAGCCGCTTCATACTGGATCCCAAGACAGGTAAGCCGATGAAGGGTGCTCTTGGCGTCCTACTTGGGTCTGTGCAGTGTTCATTCCACAAAGAGGTCGGCCTATATAAAAGGTATGAGCTCTGGAGCAGGGTGCTTTGCTGGGATAGAAAGTGGTTATATATCCTGACGCACTTCCTCCCCGCGGGTACCGCCAAACCGACGCCATGGCTCGATTCAGGCTTTGGCGGGTCTAAGGTCAGGACCGGCGCAGACCCTGCTGATGGTTGGGAGAGAAAAGTTCAGGCCACGGCAATCAGCAAGTATGTCTTTAAGCTTGGACGATTCACAGTGCATCCTGGGCGTATTCTGGATAATTCCGGGCTACTACCCGAGAGACCTGGTGGTTGGACAGAGGGTGGTGAGGAACAGCTCGGCGATGTGTCCATTGACTTGCGGGACGTAGACCTCACGGTCGACAGGGAATGGGATTGGCGTCGTGTCGAAACACAGAGAAGAAAGGGTATGACGATCGCGGCACGGTTTCATGCTCTTGACGAAGCCAAGGGCTTGTTTGATGGTGGTGAAGATGGCGTCCTTGCGCGCACTGAACTGAATTGAGTAATGCCGGAACTATAGGGGCGGTTGTTTTGGTGTGTATTATATGGATATGTACGTCTTCAGCTAGAGTTTGGCGCAAACAACAGAGCTTTGACTAACTACCGGCTGGGACTTTGGGTAACTTGAAATCTACTGGAAGACGGATTCCGAACCCGTTGAAGTTGGACGATTTGTTTCTCGCACGGAGGTTAGGGCAGTTAAATAACCCCTGAATGATTTAACCTTTCATTTTATGTACATAGGTATAATCTTTCGGCCACAGGCCACAGGAAGGCTAAAAAAAGGCCAACGTGTGAACATCTGGACACGAGGCCACGATGGGTTGGAAATGTGTTCTTTGTTGTAGTTGGAGCCGGAATAACCGACCCGGAAGGTCGAAGTTGGACGATGCCGAGGCCCTACCCTATCAACGAACGAGGAACTAGGTGACGAATACAGTCGCCTCATAGTTACAGTCCCACGAAGGCCCCCAGGAATTGGTGTGGATGCGCGAATGGTGGTTGTCATACGCACCAGAAAGAATATAGCCAAGGCTCAAGTAGTAGATCAATGCAAATCTCTTTATCCTAAACAAGACGAATCTCCCCCCACTTTGCCTTAATGTGGCCTAACGAGTAGCGGCCCATTGAGTTTCCGTCAACCAACATAGACCTCGCAGTTTTGGCGCAACGGCGAAGCCGGAACTCGAAAAGTTCTGCCGCGCCCAGTTTCTCTTTTCCCCCATTCTCTAGCTTCCGCCTAGGCACCTTCTTTAGAATTGTATTCAAGATTAGCTGGTTGAGAGGGCTCTCAATTCTCTTGCCATGTGATGTGAACATCCCTATTCTGCTGAACCTTGGTATTTCTCCCGGCCTCACACAACCGCACGATGTTTCTTGTTGGATAACAATCCCTCCTATTTCCGGCTCATCGTAATACAATGGTACGATGTAACACGGCGCAGAGGGATGGTGTCTTCGACTGAAGTGAACGGCAACATCTGCAGTTGGCAGAGGTTTTGAACCTGGCCATACCTCTTGTTCATACAGTCCAGACCATATCGGACCATTGCGGGTCCCATCCAGACCTTTCCCCAGAACTATCTGAGAAGGGCCTCTCACAGACAGAATCGTGCGAGCAGAGATCTCGGAACCAAGCCTTGCCGGAATGCGAAGGCACCCAATATCGAGGCTCGCGCCGTCGAAGTTGATGAATTCCTGAGAAACACTCGTGCCCCTGAGGTGCGCTAGAGATTTCACTGGCCCTAGTTCAAATGAATCTATCTTGCTAATGTCGAACATTGCGCGCCTATCGACGTCGTACCACTCTATCGCCGAGGGGAATGAGGCCCAAGACCATGACGGTAGGCCCGGAGGAGTATGCACACAGCGATAAGAGGGCCAGGGCCGTACAGATCTAGGGTGAACAGGGAACCACATGAGGTCAAAGTGCCAATAGTTGATCCATATTCCTGCGATATACTGCTCTTGGGTGAGCAGCGATCTTAGGCGAGCAAGACCTGCGATGGCAACCAGACGATCCTTTTCATAGGTCAGGGCTTTTGATGAATAATTCTTCATCATGCGTGGCCAAGATAAAACATGCAACCCGGTCAAGCTGAATGCGGGCACCTTGACAGTCTCTTGGTTCCTGGTATGGATAGACTCTCGACATCCGTAACGAGTATAGGCTTCAGGGTCGTCTTCGCTCGCCGTTAGATGGTCGCACTCCCAGTATAGCTGTTCATTGCCCAGGTAAAGAATCCTTTGTGAGAGTGCTCTTTCTTGAAATACCCATCCCCGTTGATTAATGGCGGCTTCGGAAACGCACTTGGAAAATTCCTCTTCATGCTCGACGAAGGCGTGAGTCAAATCGGAGTTGGGATAGAGACCCCAAAGACGAAGGGGGAATTGCCACGGCACCAACTGGACCAAAACGTAGCAGATGCCAAGAAGCCAGGTGGGAAATGGCAGCGGCAGGAGGACAATAAATAACACCAGCGCACCGATACCCAGAAGTATTCTGGCAACAACCATTAACAGGCGATTAATAATCGAAAGCAACAACCCCATACTCTCTCGTCCGGGGAGAAGACGTGCGATAATGGGCGTGATCCTTTGGTCGGACGTCGGATCTTCTGGCAAGGCCCAGCAGATACTCAATGTAAGAAATGCTTTTCTGTAGACGTCCATCATCTTTGGCGCTTCCTGAGAGAAGTCTCCATCAGGGCCTTGAATGATACATAACGAATCAACCCATAGATACTGTACTGAGAGCTTTCGGCATAGTTGAATCACAGTTTGATAGTCCTTTGGGAGCGCGCCGTCTGGATAAACGCATTGAGAGGTAGCAACGCTACACGCATCCCGTGGCGAGCCAGTTGATTTCTCAAGCGTTTTGGTGTTATCATCTTGCTTAAAATCAACGATATTGTGCCGAAGGAGCACCGGCGTTGAAGGCGTCCAGCGATGGGAGAGCGCGATATACTCGGAGTACTTTGCATCTTGATCGGTTTCAACAATCGACCAAGTCTTTGACGAAGAAACACCCAGGTTCAACAGTCGTCTTGGCAGTACCGCCCCTCCTACCAAATCGTCGAGCTTCTTCTTGCGCTCTTGGCACCTTGAGTGTGTTGTAGAGCAGTCGTGCAACCAGTTTTGTACGCGGCATATGGCAGGCTCTGACAGCGGATTCCCGTCAATGGGGTCTTCCGTTGTTTCTTCTATAGCTTCTCAGTAATGCGCCCCTAGGTTTAGAGATTTGAGGACTCACGTAAGTATTCTCTGTGCGACGTCTTCCAGACTGACAACACAATGCTTTGTTTCGTTTCTGATTCGAGAAATCGCTTGCTCGTAACACGCAGGATTACTCTGTATCTTTCCTCTTTCGGATAATAGAGGACACTGTCTGGCCAACTGTTGAAGTCATCAAGAGCAGGCTTAGATGGCTTGTCGTATGGCGAAGATCGTATATGTCTCCAAACACAAAAGCAGACCGGACAGCCGGCTTCCAAGGAAGCGCAGAAGGACTCTAATGAGTCGTCGTGATATCTCCGGTACGATATCCATTCGCCAGGGCCTCGGAATATCTTCCAATCTGGGCCTCCGTGGGGAGCGATGAAGGCTGGCATAAGGTTTTTACATACGCCGCATAGACTCATGTTGAATGTGGACTGAGTGTTGAGTCTTGTGTTGGTCTGAAGTAAAATATGTCGTTGTTGCGATTGGGAAAAATTGTCAAGGGCTGCCCGAGGGCATCTTTGGATGACGACCCATCTCCTTTTGAGTGAAAACTTAGTTAGGCATTTTCTCAGTGAAATGCATAATTAGAAACCAGCCAATACCATTAAAGCACGTGTCTACGATTGAGGCCAGACGCGCAGTGAGGCGGAGGGGGGTTAATGCAAGCACTCCGCCACAACTGCCTGAATGCAGCGAATCCCTGGAACTGGAAAAAATCTACTTTATATAAGTAAATAATATTATAATCCTTTTATTTAAATATTTTTATAATAGATAAAAAAAACTATAAATCTTAAGTTTAAATTTTTATTCTTTAATATTATTATTATGTTATAATTTAATACTTTTATATTTTATCTTAGTTATTATTTTATATTCTTTTAATAAGTTAAGAGCTCTGGCTACGAAACGGCGTTTTATATTATAGATATATATAGTACCGTGATTAAATAAGAGCGGGTAGGTGACTAAAATGTCTAGATAGAATAGTTCTGTAGGGTGGAATTGTCTACGAAACTAGAGGTCTTAATATCTTTATCAGGGAGGCCCGAGTTTCATGTCAAGTGTATGCTCACGTAAGTCATAAGGTGTAATATTCCTTCTCGGGGGAGCACCTGTTAAGTAAATAAGAACCTCGGCAATGGCCTCAGCACTCGCTTGTCGGGGAAATGGGCGATTGGGGCAGAGTATGGACTTGGTTATATCCGCTGATAGGCCAAGAGCAATAAATAAGAGACGGAACTTGAACAACTTGCGTATCCAGTAACTACTTATACAATATGTACTAAGATTCGCCACATGATAGTTCCATGCCCAGATCCTTCTTGAGAATCTCCCGAATGTCCAAACTGACGGTCAGATTTGATGCTCCAAGAGAGTTAAGAAAATACGGGAGCTGTTCCCCGTGATTGACAACATTTGTTGCCTGGAGTGAGAAGGGGAGGAGCCCAGTTTCACAGACTGGCTTCTGTGAGACGGCACCCAACACAACTTCTTGGTTGATATTAGCACGTATGCTGGCGTTGTTCATACCTGGCAACAAGGAAAAGTCATCCAGATACGCTGGGCCAGCATTCATCCCGCCGACGAACGAGGCAAAAGTAATGTTTCCCTGAAGTAAAACAAAAAGGAGATAACTTGTCAGCATTCAATCTGCAGACGATATGATGTCCATGGTTTCTCACAATATCTGCTGTAATGACGGACGCGTTGGGGATGTTGACCCAGCCGTGTAGGTTATCCCCTCGCGTATCAGGCTTCATAGAGATAGTGGCAGAAGTAACCTCCAAGCCTTTGAATCCGTTGATAGCTGTGCACGGGTTAGTTCTCAGAGCCATACTATAGTCATTATGTGGTGGGCCATGTTACCTTGCAAGTCCAACGTCTTGGCAAATGATACGCCAAAATGTTTGGAAATACCACTGGCCTTGAACGCGGTCTTTCCTTCCATGGTGATGGCGATCGACTTCTTCCCCAGCAACCAGCCTGAAAAGACGGTGAAGGCTTCTATGTTAGGGATCTTGACATCTTGAGTAATGTTAACGGTAGCCAGCGACTTGGCTGCCGTCTTGGGGATGTCGATGTAGGCAAACGGAGTGTGAGGCTGGACATCTTGGAGGTACATGGCGGCGGTGAAGGGATCGATGAACGCCTTGATGCCGCCGGTACCCGAGAGGCGGATGGTGGAGTTGAATGCCATCTTGATGGACTGTTCGCGCATATTGCTGAGGGCGATGCCGTCGATTCCGAACTTGGCGCCCCCTTCTGCATTCAGCAAGGCTGAGTGTTGTTCAGATTTTATGTCTCAAGCTGTGGTGATGGAAGCTGAGATGACATTCAGAGTCTTCAATGCCTACGTGGAGCTTTCTTAGTCAAGACAACCTAGTGGCCTTTGTCGATCTTGTTTGTCTGTTACCCCGGCTTCAACTATGATAAAGAACACATTTCCAACACATCATAGTATTATATCCCCATGCTAACACATAGTGGCCTTTCTTTTTGGCCTTCTTGCCATCTGCGGCCTGCAGGCAGATCAAGCTTCATCCTGGCTCTGAAGACTTGGTAGAAAACCCTATGACTAACTTGAGAAATAATTCAAATGATGCAAGTGGAAAATACCATGAACACCATTGTGATTAATACCTCCCAGGCTTGCACACTTTGGTGAATAATTGTAGTTATGCTCCTTCCTCACATGGTGACGCGAAACCCAGACCCGAAGGTGTTCCTTCCTTATACCATGAAGCGCAACCCACATCCCATGTGGTTCCTTCCTCACAAGTCTTTAGTCACGAGACAAGCTGGGCCTTGGAGTTGATGGTTTTCATCCTCTGTTCAGCCATCTTGAGATATCATCATCCCATTACTCAACACCAAATCTCTTTACAAACCATGGCAACTCCATCTATGTCCATGGACGCTGAGCTGGCAGCATGGAAGCCGTTCGATGAAGACGCCGACGCCGACACCAACTGGACGGGTGAAGAGGCACCTGCTTTCGAGTCTTCGGTTGAGCATACTATACCTGCAGAAGAGGCGCCGCTACTATATACCCCATGTAAGTACTCAGCTTTACTTGTCTCACATTGATATTCCATGGTCACGTCCAGAGTAGCTAATATGTGGGTGGCATAGGGCAAGAACTCCAAGTGGCTGAGGACGCCAAAATGGAAATGGCAGCCCAGGAAGCGAGGAAGGCGATGACTGGCAGCCTATATAATCATCTCCGAAATTCGGAGATTGATTGGTCTATCGAAGGACGCTATATCTGCCGTGTCGTCGGCATGTCTTGCTTTGGCAAAAAGTTCGACAGAAGGGGCCTTACCGTCCATCTTAAAGGACGGCCACATCTTGTAAGTTCCCTCCTTTCTAGACTTCCCTACCTAACCAACTATGGTAATATGAACATGGAACTAATATCTACCTATGCAGCGTTATGATGCTCAAGTCACTCCTCCCCGGCCCCAGCGCCCTCAAACCCCAGTTTCTGCTCCCATGCTACCACAGCTGCCTGCTCGCAACAGAGCAGTGCGTGTAGTCATGATGGAAATCGATACCAGTCTTTCGGTGGAGAGCGCCATGGATATTACCCCGCCACCATCACCACTAGGCCGCCTAGGATCAGGTCTGGTAGCACAAGACCAGGTCATGGAAGATCGGCCTCCGACACCACCACCATCCTATCCACTGGATGCAGTAATCCCTGATTCAGAGGCGGAGACTAGTTTTGGGTCAGAATAGAGGCTTGTGGATGGATAACAGTCGTCTGGACGTCCCTGGCTTTAAGGCAGAGGAGTAGTACATGGAAACGGAGTTCGTATTGCAAGAGAACTAGGATGAGGGCAGGCAGTATCAACATGACATACTCCCCAGACTTGGTACAGGCTCACCTTAAGGGAGTCACTTCCGGTAGCCTGTTCAAAGACGATGCGGGTGATGAATTCGACTGTACCCTGCTTGCCATTCTTAAAGTCTACAGTGAGCTCGCCGACTAGAATGATATCGCTATAGGCACGGCTCGCGGTGAAGACTCGAAGGACTTGATGATCGCGACGCTCGATGTGGTCCCAGGCTGTGCTGCGACTTTGGACGATAGCTAGAGCCCATCAGTAACGTCCGCCGAGTAGCGTCGCATGAGCATTCTCTACCTTCGGTTCCCTCGGACTTTCCGTGGAGGCCGTACACAACTGCATCGCTTGTGTACAGACTAGCAAGTTTGGTTCCAGAATCGGCATCTTTAGAGTCGACCGTGGCATAGAGCTTGGCAAGCCAGGCCTTTGTGCTCTCGGGAGGAGGCAGGTCAGCAGGCCAGACGGTGTTGTATAGTGCCATGATATGCTGATGTCTCGTAGGTCAGGATAGATTTGGGTCAATTGGAATGACTAACGTAGATGATGGCAGTGTGTTGGAGAAAGCTTCGGCTGAGCTGGTTGAGAACTCTGGTACGGAGGTAAAATACTTGTCCTCTTCCCACAGTCAGTCCTCAACAAACATGGGCCTACTCCTCCTTGGGCCGCGCTTGGTTAGTTCCGGCCGTCTGCGGGTGACATTGATTCCGGGCCGAGCTAGCCCCATAGGAGGACAAAAGGGGTGTATTGAGGGCCGGATGCACTTGCAAAGGGTCGTGATTCCGGAATGTCCATGATGAAGTACGGAATTGAGTGTCTGCTACATTGGTTTTAAGTATTGTTTCGTTTTCTGTCTTTAATAGGGGCAGCTACGACACGATGAGTACAAAATGGTTTTCGATGCAAAATACGGCAAGACATGGATGATGAATGCGAAATGAAAGTAAACAAGGTGGAAATATACCATGATACGCCCACAAAGGCATCTTCCCTAATGTCTCCGGTCATCAAGCCCGCAAGTCTCTTCAAACGCAAGTATATCTAGATCTTGGACTGCGCCTTTTCCTTGTTCATGTGCGTATAAAACTGCTTCGTGAGCTGTCTAATACCCAAGTCCAGCAAGACATCTTCGCTCCCGCCTGGAATTCTGGCACCTGGTGCTTCGCGGTAAATCTCTGTGCATCAGGCTCATTAGTTCCAAATATCTCTGTGAATGCAGCAGGCAGTGTAATTCTTTGACATACTCTCGGCAATCTCACCCTTGCCCGTACGCGTGTATCCGTTGCCGCCAAACAGCAGGACAGCGCACCTCGCACACTCGTCCAGGACTATTCCCGCGTTGGCCTTGCACATGGCTGTCAAACCTCCAAGTTCTTCGTCGGCAGTCTTTTTGGACATTTTGGTCAGCTGATATACAAATGATTCCACCCATGCCCATTGCGACTCGAGCAGTGCACCGCACTTGGCAAGCCTGTGGCGCACTACAGGTTGTTCGATGAGGGTCTTGACGAGTGAATTTGTTAGCAAACAGTATTCACGAATAAACCAGGTACATCTACCTTGTCGAAGGCTCTGCGCTGGAGACAATAGGCGAAAGCCGAGCTGAGGGCAACCCTGGCCTGCCGCGTCACTCCAACCGAGATGAACATGCGTTCGTGGTTAAAGTTGTGCATGATGTACTTCATGCCCGAGTTCTCACGGCCTATCAGGTTCTCACGCGGGACCCTCACATCGTCAAGTTCGATGAACGAGGTGCCAGCCACGATCTGACCCGAAACCTTGAGGCGTCTCCTGGTCACCCCGGGCTGGTCCTTGAGCGGCACCACGATCAGTGAGATTCCCTTGCCACCAGAGCCCTCTCCGCCGGTGCGTACCGCCATGGTGGCGTAATCTGCCATCATGCCGTTGGTGATCCATTTCTTGGCACCGTTAATCACGTACTCGTTGCCGATGAGCTCGGCAGTCGTGGTGATGTTGGCCACGTCGGAGCCGGCACTAAGTCCAAGTTTAATTATTAATTCCCGCTAGGTACAGGCCAGTTTAACCTACTCGGGCTCTGTAATGGCAATGCACGTTCTCTTGCGTCCTAGCAAAAGATCCGGGAGGAATCTGTTTTGCAGTTGCGCATCCGCGTAAAGCAAAAGAGGGGGCACACCGAATGCCATGCCGGTGGTGATTGAGCCGGCCGGGCCAGCTAATCCCGAGCGACTCATCTGCGTTGTCCATCTCGTCAGTTCAGTCTCTCTTGGTCAAGTCGCATCGGCTCGCATCCGTCAGAACGTACTTCATCCGCATAAATAAGGGTATGGAGAGCATCCCATTCCTCTACCGGCACCTGGCCAGGCATGTGCGTAATGCCCAGCCTTTTGAGCCACTCGACAGGCAGAGGTGCTGGCAGAGCCGGAAGGATAAAGTTGCCCCGGGCAAAGATGTCAAACAGGTTGGATGGCACCTCTTCTGCCGTCTCCCACTCGAGAGCGTGCTCATTGAGGTTCTCATCGACAAATTTGCGACAAGCTGATTGGAACTGGCGATGAGACTCGTTGAAATACGGCGAGGGGGCTCCTTTGAGCCATGGAGGCTCGGCGAAGGGTATGTGGCTGTTAGGGGGGGACATAGCGACGAGACTGTATCTCTATGGCAAAGATATGATGTGTTGGAAGAGTAATTGAAGTAGATGCTAAGAGATTATACACACGATGAAGGGCGTAAGCTTACCTTACTACATCCAAGAAGACCCCGAATTGCCTCGGCATCACAATGAGACCATGCCAAGCTCGGCTGAGGGCCCACTCGGTCTTCCCGCCCGTACCCCACTCCGGCCCGAATAGTCCGGGCTTACAATGAACGCCCGAATTAAGGCATGGCCCAGCAAATGCATTATTAATTGCCAACCAAAGCCCGCTTTGAGTCACAAATGTTACAGTAAGAAAATCGTTCGTTTTTTGCATTAGGCTGGGTCATCATTTATACTCAATTTATTATCACCAATGGCGCGAACTCTTGTTCACAAGGAGGTCTAATCACTCCACCACCAAGTCCAAAAAGTCTGGTCTATCATATCCAAATTCGAGGCCGTCCACACCTGGGCACCCAGTGTTTCCAAGTGCATCGTCGATGGCGAAGGGGTCGGCGCAGTGAGAACCGTGACCGAGTCGGACATCACCTTCCAGGAGAGGCTCCAAGTTCTTGAACCCGAGTCCCACACCATTGGCTATCGAATCTTGGATCCTACCCCTTTCCCCATGACTGGGTTTCACGGCACGATTCATCTCGAGCAGAATGGTGTAGATGAAACGGTTCTGACGTGGACTGCCGACGCCGAATCCATTGATCAGCAAGGGCTCGCAATTATTTCCCCCGTCATGAGTGAGTTCATCAAGAGGTCTATTTCTGGTCTTGAAGAGACCCTCGCAAAGAGTTAGGAAGAGAGGCCTTTGGCTGAGTCTGTGATGAGCGGCTCGCCAACATCACGTGGCCATGGAAGACGGAAACACCCGGGCCGGCTGTTTGTTTGGATCCATACGGATCGCATACATAACACTTATGGTGCGTAATCCGTAGGAGCGATAAGTCAGAGAGGTCATTATACTGCAAACACGGCAACATACTGAGAGAACAACATGGTACAGTCAATCCCCTTCACTCGAGCCAGCCTTCCTAGCCCGCCTGTATCCAGCCCCTGACTTTAAAATAGGTAACACAATCAATACCACTTACCGCAGGCCAGGTACTTTACTGAATACCAACAGGCAGCACTTCCAATAGAGAGATTTTGAAAGCCCAGAGGGTCCGTGCCATGTTGATGAATAAGGAGTTCTGGGCCAGTTGCATTCCGCTGCAGATCCTCCGCCCGGCGCCGTATGCAAAGTGGTCTCGAAGATTTCCATCAGATAGATTCACGGACTCAGCACTAGTGTAGGGGTCAGAGAGGAACCGAGTAGGGTCGTACGTGTCGGGGTGTTGCCATCTGTTGTTGTCGTTATGGATCGCCCTGGATTTGTAAGCTCGAGTACGACTTTCACGTTCAGTACTAGACTCACCACCAGTTCAGCATGACGAGGCTCCCCTTTGGGATAAAGTAACCGTTGTACCAATCATCTTCTGTTGAGGCGTGGTTCATGCCAGGTTTAGTGATTGGCCAGAAGTGCAGAGTTTCCTTAACCATGGCACGGATGTAGGGCAACTTGTCCTCATCCTCATACGTCGGCATCCTCTCAAAGCCAACCACACGGTCAAGCTCCTGCTGCGTCGCCGTCGCCACGGTGGGATAGATTTGGCAAACAAGGATCCAGGCGTTGATAACGGTCGAAGTGGATTCGCTCCCAGCCTCGACCAGACCGCCTGCCGCATAAGCAGCCTGCTCTTCGCTGATGCCACTCTTCTCTAGGCCTGCCTTATAGAAGTCACGGATAAAGAAGTCTGGGGCAGTGCCGTTCTGGACTTGCCGTACAAGATCGCGGTAGAATCCGAGATAGACCTCACGGTCATATTCGAACCATTGACGACCAATGTTCCACCAGTCTGGACAAGGAACGATGGAAGGCTTGCAAGTGATGGAAATGCATCAATCAACCATTTCCCCGGCTCGGACATGAGTGTGAAATGCTCAAGAACCTCATAAATCTTCTTGATATAAGGGTCGTTCCAGTCCGCAACGCGCTGTCCATAAGTAACGGTCATGACAACACTGGCTGAGTACTGACGGTTAATATCATAAAATGCTCGACCGTCCTTTGCATGCAGGAATTCGTAAAGGACCTGCTTTGACTCGAAATCCTGGACTGGCTTGTAGGTCGCCGAAACGTTGAAATTGAGGGCAGCGTGGCTGAGCTTGCGCAGCGTCCTCCAGCGCTCACCGTAGGGCATGAATATTTCTCGGTTCTGGTTGGATGTCGCCTCGAATTCCATGGGCATCCTCGGCCGAGATGAATACTTTGATCCTCTCTTGTCCATGAGTTCTTTGGCGACGCTGGCAGAGTTGACCCAAATCCAGTCTGAGCCGCCCATTTTGGTGTAGACGATCGGGCCATACTTCTTCGCCCACCCTCGTGTGATGCTAAGGATGACCCCTCATGTAAGTGATATTGGGTTGCCAGTGTCCTGGATGTCACATGGTCTAACCTAGCCCAGCATCTTCGTTGGGCTCCCAAACATTGCCCAGAGCAAGTTGAACAGCGAAGTTTCTTGATTACGCTATCCCAGCTTTCACTAGCATCCGACCCAACTGCATCCGGTCGCCCTTCCCCAGACCCAAGGTTCAGGAGCTCATCGCCTGGCGCCGAGTATCTGGGATTTCTGATCCACAATTTGAACAAGGCAAAATACGAAGCAGCCTTCACCAACCCGTCAGCAGGGCCGTAGACAGCGTCGACGGCGATAGGATCGTTCTTAACTCGCACCGCTTCAAACCGCTGCAAGCTGCTTGAAACGAAAAAAGCCAAAAGGAAATGCCCAATCATGACGTGGTAACATTTCTATGACTGGAGATTAGACACATGATAGAATATTAAATTTAAGTGCATTTGTGACATATTCGTCATGCAAACGCTTCACATGCTGAAGCACCTCCATCATCTCGTAGGGCAATTTTGCTACACTGAGATCGCCGGACCGATTGGCTCTGATTGAGACGCAAAAGGCAGTTGATGAATCACTTGTACAGCCCAAGAGCGATGTTTGCTCTATTGCCGAACAGGTTGGCTCTGATTGAGACGCAAAAGGCAGTTGATGAATCACTTGTACAACCCAAGAGGGATGTTTTGTTTGTGTTATTGTAGAGCAGGGTGGCTGTGATTGAGATGGTAATATTTCCGTTTACGGAATCATTTGCACAATGTCACGGCATGGTTTGTTTGGTCGCTACGCGGCTTGACGGTGATTGAAAGCCTGGTGAGTCAATGCTTCTGAATCACCAATACAGCCTACGAACGCCGCGCCTCTGATTCAAGAAAACAGGTCTCGTTGGGCAATCTTTGATTGCCTCAGAATATCTATAAGAACCAGAGTCTCTTCCCTCTCTTCCACCTTTCTTCTTACTCCATCATTCGCACTTTACCCTCAGATACTACAAGTGCCTTGATACCTTTCCCACTTCAGCTACATCGTTGTCTTCCTCAGACTTCTTTCAAACCCATTCTCATCTCTCGTCATTGGAGTAACTGCCAGCCACTTCCTGCCTCTACATCTAGTTTTCACGCAGTCACCAGGGGTGCCGAGACTCCCATTTCGCCAGACTCTTTGATCTTCTCAGTCCACCTCATTTCGTTGCGCTTCTCTTTGGCAAGTTATCCAATCCACCCCCCTGTGCTAGGTGATTAGGCTGACGTTTTCCCACTGCAGCTTGACAATGGCATCTATCACAACCCAGGACCACCTTCTCTTCAAGGAGATGCCACGCGTCCCATGGCCTTCAAACCAAACCAGCAGAGAGATGTTCGCCGTAGCGATGCTCCAGAACTACGAATATCTCGACTCCACCCCCAACATCCCTGCGTCGATAAGGGGGAGGGTACACCCGAGTCTGAAAGTCAATGGCCGGCTGCGACTCTACAAGGGAGAAGGAGGCTACCTCTTCAGTCGTGATGCAAAGCATGACCAAGCAATGGTCATGTTCATGAAGGGCGCTGCTCAAGTCATCGGTAAGTCGCAATTTTCTTTCGGCAAATGTAACATTTGAAAGCTAATGGTCTCCCTAGTTGTTTTACCTACCAAAATACTCGAACGCGGCAAGACCTTCCGCAATTTGTCAGATCAAACTGCGGACACGATGCCAAAGATCACTGTACTGTCCAGCCAGCCTCTGGTCCGAAGCGCAAATAATGTCTTTGATAAATTTGTCTTCTCCCTTTTTTCCACGTTTGGGACCCAGATTGCCACTTTTCGCAACTTCCACATGCGGGACACCCTACTGGCAAGCAACTTCGGTGGCTCCAATCTCCAGACAAACGCAACTTCTATTGCGAACGCCCTGCTACCCGAAGTCCGGCAGGTCATCAGTGATGGGAGATTTACCCTACGAGACCTCATCAACCTTTCCCCCGTGTCTCGTTCGTGGCCCGTAGGCCATGGTAGCTGTGTCTATATTCGAATCTATACCCACCCGCGCGATCGACCAGCCGATGCCTTTAGCGACACCTCACAGAGCGACATCAATCAGAACGTGTACTTCTACGTTGGCCAGAGTGTGGATGTGCGAACACGGGCAAGGGAGCATGACAGGTTAATTTCACCAGACGCTACCTCCACTCACTACAAACGGGCTTTTCAGTCGCAACATCGATACATGATTCCTTTGCTCTTCTGGCCAGGAGAACGGATCTCGAAGAATCTCTTGGATATGGCAGAGCAAACAATGATGTTGGCTTTCAACACTTATCAGCCCTGGGTGTTGAAAGACGTGATGCCTGGAAAAAACTCTGCTCAAGTCGTGGAATTTCAGCGACAAGCACAGTTCCTGACAGTGACCGCACAAGCTACTGCTCAGAAAGTCGGCTGGCCACGACTCAACTCATTTGGTTGTAACATCAACAGTCCAATTTTCGTGACGGGTGTGAACAAGTTTATCAACTGCATTCGCATGCCGGCAGGAGATTCCAACCTCAGGACATTCACCACCTACCGAGTGCGACGAACCATTCGGAAAGTAGGCTCTGAGCTCTGGAATCTCTCTCTCACACTCTTCGACCCCGACACTATAACATCAAGCATGATGACGTTCAGCTTCAAGCCAGAGAACGAGGCCATGCGCCTTCAGCAACCCGGTGTTGGATACCTTGTTTTCGAGGTCATGGACGACAAGAAACCACACCCCAACCCATGGGTTGGCATGCCATCTGTAGGGCCGTTTCGGAACTTTGATCGCGCATCCAGTTTCGCTGTACGAGTTGAATGGTTTGATGAAAGCCAGGGTGAATGGTATAGCATCCCACTGCAAAGGATCGCCCTGGATCTCCGCCCTGTCAGACAGTGGGTGGCCCAGAGGGATTTTGAGAGTCTTGTACGCCTTTATCGAACTGCCATGAATCTTATTCAGGCACTTGAAGGGGTGGAGTACACGGGGCCCCTCGACGGTTTCACCAGGTCCCTTACCTTTGGGCATCTCACGGTTCGAGAGTTGCAGACAGACCATCTTGGGCAACGCTATCGATGGGTTGATCGACCAACAAAGACCTGTCCTGTCCCCGCAAGAGCCACTTGGGAGGAGAATTACAATCTCATGATCCGACAATTCTCTTCTACTGTCACCCATGTTGGACCCTCTGCACCACCAACCATTGCCTCCGACGTGATGATTCGCGAGGTTTCGGACACAGTACAAGGTACTTCAACTGTTCGCCCAAGGTGCGACTCTTGTGTGCTCTTTACAACTACCACGAATGCCATCGACTGTGTTCCAGATCCATCTAGCACACACGGGCATGTTTGCATGCTTTGTTCTCTTCTCAATCGCCCCTGCACCTACACCTCTAGAGCCGAGTCACGACGCCAATGGGGTGAAGAACCACCGTTCCGGGGAGGAGCATCAGGGGGCGGTTTTGCAATATACCCAACGGGTCCGCTCCGATTCCTTGCCTACCACCATCCCATGAGTCCGAGCCAACTTTCAGTCGTGCGCAGAGTTCAGGTGCCACTGGAAGAGAGAATTGGGTTGGATGGAGAAGAAGAGGATGCAAGTGAGGATGAGACCCAGTAGATGAGGAGGACTACGAATGGAGGTGGTAATAGCGTTGTATTGCACATGGACAGGCAGGATAATCTAGATCGGTTCAGTAGTCACTCAATAGGGGCCGAACAATTGAATTTTACCATTGACACTGGTCGTCATAGTACACGACAATTTTCCCATCATCCTGCATTCGAAGTTCGACGGTACCATCTTCAGAGAAGATGCTCTGGCCAACAAGGAGCCATTCACCGTTGTCGAGTCTGCCGTTGCCCATTGTAAGAAGTGGTGGGTGCTAAGAAGAGATGATTTCAGGGTGATGATGTTGTGCTTGGATAGTTTAGAAAGGAGACTTAGATTGATGCTTTATATACTTGGGTGAGTGTACTGAAAACATTCATGCAAGAGGATGGTAATTTCGTGATGTAGTAAGTTCTCTGATGGTGCAATTACATTGTAGGAGCGTTTCTGACGTGCTGTAGCGACAACTCTGGCACTGGCACCGCCACCTGGCACACTGATACTGCTGGGCCTACTGGCGATGACACTACTTACGTAGCTGTCCAGGATGACGGGAACATTGTTCTTTATAAGAACGAGGATGAGCCTATTTGGGCCACCCACAGCAACAAGTAGATGAAGATTGAAGCACCCCTAGGTACAACCTGGAGGAATGAAACATGAACTGTCTTCTGACTTCCTATGTGCAAACTGTGACCAAATCTTTCAAATAATAGTCTTAATATCCCATTGTAAGTACGTAGTCACTGGTGTGCATAGCTAGTGCTTCCATACACTTTTGGTTTGGTTGAAGTCACTCTCATGGAGCACCCCCCAGAGTCCTCGCTCTCCCCTTGTCTCCAGGACACTATTCACGGCCCTGCTCTCGACTAAAGACACTGAAGTGCCGACTTTAGTGCTCTTAGATCAATAATAAGTAGAGATCATGCGATGATGGAGTGGAGTAGCAAGGCCCACTATATGAACATTGTTATAGTTGTTAATACTCCAATTTGAAGTACATCATCAAGCACCATTGCGAGGAGAACCCTCAAACAGCAAGCTAGATCACGGATTCCATCGGATTCTATTCCCCTCTAAGAGCAGCAAGCCATTGTCGTCGCAGTGGGTCTGTACCATCCACGCCAGTGACACCAGCCCCCCTGGCCGGAATGAACGGCTCTGCGCCAAGGCTGATCAACATGCCCATAGACGAGCGCTGCCTCCTTCTTTGAAGCAGACCAAGGCCCTCCGTATTCAAAGTTAATATATACGCTAATTTAGTTTAGTAACCTACTAAAATTCTATATCTAAGCTACCTTAACTAATATATAACTCC
>NIZV01000328.1:0-44123 GCA_003947045.1 Fusarium ambrosium
ACTTCCTTCTCAGCCAAGATTTCCTTGGCTCCCTTGCCAGTCTCAGCTTCAGCGAGCTCAGCACTGATCCCAATAGTGACATGTTTCTTGAACTGCCTAGTAGGCACCTTGTTCTGAAACAGCTCATCGAGTTCCTCCAGGGTACGGAAACCAGTCTCGGGCAACTCAAAAAAGGCCCAGACAGCAGCAATGAAGGAAAATCCTCCGTAGATGAAACCAATGCGTCCCTCCAGCCCGGCGTATCCCTTGTCCTGGATGAATGGGCTGACAAAGGTGATTAGAATCGAAACGCAGAAACCGGAAAAGGTTGCAATCGTGATTGTCTTCTCTCTCAACTGGAGACTGGCGACTTCGGCTGTTACAATCCAGACGCTGAGGCATTGTTAGCCGCACGAACTGAGAACATGTCTCGAGATGTACATACCATGAGCTCCAGCCCACTGACAGAGCAAACTCCCAGATGAACAGGGCGGCAGTGGCCCCCTTGGTGGCGCTGGTGCTGTCGGCCAGGCCAAACCCCTTGAGGCCTGCGACGATAAACATGCAGACACCCATGAGCAGTGCCTACCAGATCAAGATTGGCCGCCGGCCGAACCTATCGGGGATATAAAAGGCGAACGCTCTGGAGAGCGCCATGGTCAAAAGGAACAAAATCATGATCTTGTAAACATCTTGGAGACCGAGGGCCTGAAAGAAGACGACGGCGTAGGACGACATGAAGGAATCACCCTGTGCTTGCTTCAAGCATTGAACACCGGTGGCGACCAGGGTTCGTCTGAGGTTAGATCCACTGGAGTTGAAGAGATCACGTTAGCCCATCGTGCCATCACGGCTCGTCCCAAGAAAACAACTTACACGAAACATTCCTTCCATGAGTTATTGAACAACGCCTTGTTCTCCTCCTCGGCGGCGGCAATCAAGTTGACCTCACGTTCGAGTTGGTCCCGGGGTGTTCTAGATCGAACAACCCGATGACGCCTTACAAGGCCAAGTCTCTGTTAGCTACCAGAGGTGCTTTTGAGGCCGGCGATGTTCCTGAAGATTTTGCCCGGTCCTACGGTACGTATGAGAGAGAATTCCAGCACGGAGGAGACTGTGGTGCAAAGAGGGAGAATATACTGAGTGAGGATGGGCTGCGCGCACTGGGCCTTACACGCCTGGACGAGGACGAGGAGGATCTGTCGCCAGGGCAGCGAGTGGTGAGGCGGCTGGCAAATGAACGGTTGGGACTGTAGAGAGCCCGTCGAGTTTGTGAAATGAATCTCTTGAACAAGGGCATTTAAAGAACTATCCGATAGGAAGAAACTATTGCCGTATCCCCCCAGCCCGGCCTCAACGCCAAATTGCACAGTAATATACATGAGGAAGAGACATAGGCATGTAGACTAACGAGACTCACTCAATTACGAATCGATCAATGTCTCCTCGTCTCACAAGCTCGGTATAAATAATCGGGAGCCCGTTAATCTCCTGCTCACGAAACGCAATGTGAAGAGCATTCCTTGCTCGGCGAAAGTTCTCTGATCGCGCTGCCAGAGCATCGTAGCGCTCAAGGATCCAACTTCGATATGTCATGTCATCCGACTCTAGAGCCGCCACGAAGAGCGGCCAGGCGAAGCGGATCATGCCCTGGTCGCCCTGGCCTCTGTGCGCCTTGGATGCGAGGGACATGATCTCTCGTAGTGCCAGCCTTCGCTTGCTCGTCAAGGCGGCATTCTCGTTGGATATACGGAGGAAGCCGAGGACGACTGCGTGGTAGAGCGAGGCGATGAAGCCTAGGTTGATGATGAACCTTGTTTGGCTAGGGGAATCCACCTCAGGGAGATTGAGAAGCCTCGCCGTCCTCAGTAACTCACTGTATCTGGTCCCCACCGCTCGGATGGCGCAACTGACGGCCTCAGTCTGCGCCTCAAGGTCGCCGACATGTAGAGATGTAGCAGTGGCCAACTCGCTGAGGATGAAACGTAGCTGACCTGACTCGGCCTGCAAGCAGAAGAGATGGCTGCTCTGCAGATCCTCCACTAGCTCATCCCGCGAGTACAGGGGAGCCAGCACCTCAGCGTTGACCATATCTGAGCGTCTCTGCAGAGCGTTGAAACCCTTCGGTGGAACTTATGCTGGGGGACACATCTCAATGCCACTCTCCCATCGCGCGCGCGCGCGCGGGACAAAGGTCTATCCCCCCCTCTCACCGGGATCTACCTGGGCGTCACACCTAGCCTACCTCCATAGGCTTTAACCCCCAAGTACGCCCCGTTCTACCAAAGCCGCGATGCCCTCAAGGACGGCATGACCCTAACGTCCAAGTCAACCGCCCTATACGATGTCGCCGTGGAGCTGCCTCTCCCCTATGGAGCCCCCTGCTATGGCCAACCGGTCACGCCAATCTCCCGCCAACTTTCTTCCAGATCTGTGGTGCGGATCTGCTACGAGATGAAGCCTTGATCTACGAGAGGGAGCTGAGGTTAGAGCACGGGACGAAAACAAGGGTTATCGTGTATCCTGGACTACCTCACATTTTCTGGTACAACTACCCGTCTCATTCTGCGGCTAAGAAGTATGTAGATGATACCTGTTTTGCCCTGGGTTGGCTTCTTGGCAGGGAGACATAGCGTCGTACAGAGCGCCAAGGTGGTGTTGAAATATGAGAACTGTAGTTGAGAGAGCTCTGGTCTTAGAAAATCAGGGTATTGTCTGAGGGGCTTGACAATATGTGAGTATACCAATCATTCTTCACAAAAATTCTTGTGTTTGGATCAAGATATCTGTTTGGCATTATTATGTATCTGATCGCTTTGAACTACTGTCTGCAAGCTAACCCAGGGGTAACATCGCTCGCAGACACTGTGTACTGGTATTATTTAAGGATTGCAGACTTGCAATTAAGCCCTTCCTTCCTCCTTCTTGTCGTTGACGAGAGCAACCTCGGCAACATATGACTTGAACTTGCGAGCAGGAACGCGGTTCTCGAACATCTCCTGGACCTCGGCGTAGTTGCGGCCCTTGAGTTCGGGAAGGCAGAAGTAGAGGTAGACGCACATGGGCACCGAGAGACCGAAGAAGACGAAGCAGACCTTGCCGCCGAGGTTGGCCTGGTCGGTGTTGATGAGGTAGGGCATGACTTGGGAGACGAGGCAGGAGAAGGCGGTTGAGACCATGATGTTGATAGAGTAGGTCTTTTGTCGGAGTTGGACACTGGGGTATGTTAGCTTTGGTTCATTGGGTAGATCAAGGGATTCTCACCTGGCGGTTTCACCACCGACACTGTAGGCGACAGCGCCCAGGGTAGCCTGGTACAGGAAACCCCAGATGACCATAAAGGAAACAGTCGCGGTCAAGGAAGGACCAGAGCCAATGGTGCTGATTCCACCGATGACGAGCAAGAGACAAGTCATGACGAAGCATCCACCAACAATCAAGGGTCGTCGTCCGAGGCGATCGATGAGTGGCCACGAGCACATGTTTCCGACAAGCTGGACGGCGTAGGCAATTTGACCGATAGCGAGGGGATCGTTGACGCCAGCAAGGCGGAAGTAGTATCTGCTAATTTTCAGCTGGAGTTTCAGCGGCTTATCAGAGGTTACTCACGTAAGATAACCATTGATGAAACCAATGCCGATAAACTGCTGCGAAAGATAAACCATGATGATAATGGTAGTTCGTCGCAGGTTAGTGCCCTTGAAACACTCGAGCCACTTGCTATCCTCCTGCGCCTTCTTAGCCTCCTCTTCCTTAGCGATGGCAACAGTCGCAATAGCCATAGCAGCATCCACATCGAATCCATCACCGTTGAATCGTCGGAAAGCCTTGGCGGCATCGTCGCGGCGGCCCTTGATGAGGAGCCATGTAGGAGACTCGGGAAGGAAGAAGAGGTTGAGAAGAAGAATTCCGGGAGGAATAACCTGGGTGATGAGAGGGATACGCCAGGCCATATCCGAGGGATCCTTCTTGCAGGCAAAGACGACGAGCGAGTTGAGCCATTGGCCAAGAGTGATCATAGTGTTCTAGCTCTGTTAGCACCACGCATAGAATACTTGGCGTTTTCGAGAATAACTTACCAGCAGAGCCAAGCACAAGCCTCTCATCTTGATAGGCGCAAGCTCAGCAACAAAAACAGGTCCCAACGAATGACCAAGACCAAATCCAAAAGTAGAAACAACCTTGCCGCCAAACAGCATAAGGATGGTCTGGCTATAGAACTGAAGAATGATTCCTCCAAGGCAGATGACACAGGCAACGATGATGGTCTTCTTTCGACCGATAAAGTCGCTGACGATACCGGTCGCAAAGGCAGATGTGAAGATTCCGACGGTGCGGCCGCGTTGAGGATTTGCTGGTCGTGAGCGGCTACGACCCAGGTCTCACCAGCTTGGTATCCGAACTTTTTGGCGAAGGGGGTCACGGCGAGGAGTTTTCCTGTCATGGACATTTCGTAGCCAAAGTTGACGGGAAGAAGGTAGATGATCAAGCCTTGGCACGGTCAGTTTTCATGATGAGATACGCGTTTCTTGGTGATGGTTTCACTTACAGAACGTCAAGACGCGTCGGTTCTCCCAAAAGTCATGCCAGACGAGGTTCTCGTTGGATCTGCTAGGAGGCAGAGCCGCAACGGCACTCTTGGGCATCTCCTCCAGCTGAATAGCCTCGGGGGCCTTTGGCTCAATATCCTTACTCATGGTTGATGCTGTTGTTGACCAGATGAAGATGCAACCTTGGATGATACCATCAAAGCGATGCGCAGATCTTGGTGATATATAAAATAAAAAAATTGAGAAAGCCCAAACTAAACCCCAGATCTTCCTTCCCCGCAAGAAGCCGACTTCTGGGTAACCTTGTTTTCGGGATGCGGAGAGAAGGCAGGTTTTTGCACTGCGTGTGCATTCCGATTGGGTTCTCACCGCGTGCTCTCAGCCCCTGGAACCAAGCGGGTCTTGCTCTGTCCAATGCGAGAGACTCGTCTCCAAGAGTTGGAGTGAATCTAGAAGCTCGAAGCACCGTTCGTGTTGGCCCTAGCCATGAACCTGGGCCCTTGAACTCCTATTCTAGCAAGGTTAAGCGCTTTTGCTTACACCCTTGCACAAGCGAGCCACAGACCATTCCTATATCTTGCTAGTACCGGGGTCCCGAACCTAAACTTTCGGGGGAGACGCCATCTTTTGCGTTCCGGATTGCCAGATGGGTTCCGAAGATTTAAAAAGGGCAATTCTTCTCCTCCACCAGCTCGTCTTGATTTTATCACACCACGTGCGGAGAAGTGTATTCAACGTCCCGCCCCCCATGACCATAGCAACTCCCCGCAACTTTAAGAGAACGTTTCCCCATGGGCAGCTATGTCCGTTCAATCGGGTCACTCTTAGTCAGGCAACGAAACCTGCGTCGGTCAAGCTGACCCTGGCGTACCTGGCAGACCGGCAGTTAACCTCGGCAAATGGGGCCACCGGAGTTAACGTGACGCGAAGGGACCAGCACTGGACGGATATTACAGTCTCATTCAATATGACGTCCTTGGAAACCTGTAGCGCCTTCTCCGCAAATTCAAGTCGAGTGCCATAGCAAGAATGGCTAGCATGTCTCCATCAATGATCATCAGCATCATGCATTTCCCGGGGATACTCGGCTACATTAATCCGCAATCCTAGTTATACTCGGATTTCAAGGATTGTAACCGCGCAATATGGAGACATGGAATGAAGCTATAAAGTAGCGGAACCCGACTGTTTGGAAATGGAGCTGCATCCTCGCATCGCATCTGGGGTAGTTACATGATGGCTTCTCTTCTGAAACTTGTCACGGCGGCCCTTGTGCTTGCTGAGGGTACCATTGGTGCTGCTACTAGGCAACCGCCTACTGTGCAGGTCAAGAACGGTACATATGAGGGTAAATATGTTGCTTCATATAACCAGGATCTGTTCCTCGGTGTGCCTTTTGCCCAGCCTCCTGTGGGGTCCCTTCGTTTCCAGAACCCACAGCCTTTGAACACGACATTCAAGACCAGAAAGGCAACCGAGTATGCTGATTCTTGCGTCGGATACGGAGTAAGTCATCTTCATCACAACTATCAATGTCGTGGTTAATGACATTATACAGAACAGCGCTGCTTGGCCGCATACACTCGGCGAAGACTGCCTGACCCTGAACATTGTCCGCCCGGCAAAGTCAGGACGTGGAAAGAACGACAAGCCACTTCCAGTCGGTGTCTTTATCCACGGTGGAGGTTGGTCAATGGACTACAGTGCCAATGGCGTGTACAACCTGAGCTTCATCGTTGAGGAGTCTGTCAAGATGGGAAAGCCTTTCCTTGCTGTGTCCGTGGACTGTAAGTACCCAAACTCACGCTGAGCAGCTTCTTCACTAACACTTGGCAGACCGACTCTCTTTCTGGGGCTTCATGGCCAGCAAGGACGTCATGGACGCCGGTATCGCCAACCTCGGTCTCAAGGACCAGCGCATCGCTCTTCACTGGATCAAAGAAAACATTGCTGCCTTTGGCGGTGATGTCGACAAGATCACCATCTGGGGCGAGAGCGCTGGAGGTGGTAATGTCGGCTACCAGGCTACTGCTTTCGGAGGAAAGGATGAGGGTCTTTTCCACGGAATCATCGCCCAATCTGGCGCTGATGGAACCGACATGAAGAACTTGACTAACCCCCAGAAGCGCTACGACACGATTGTCAAGGCGGTTGGATGTGACACGAAGAAGGATAAAATTGCTTGTCTGCGAGATGTTCCTTTCGACAAGCTCAACGCGACCAGCGCCCTTGTTCCTGGTAACTTTTATCCTGTTGTCGACGGAGATTTCATCCCCGACTACTCGTCAACGCTTCTTGAGGAGGGCAAGTTCACCAAGGTCCCCATCCTTCTTGGCACCAACGCCGACGAAGGTACGCTATTCGGAAACTGGGGCCTCAACACCGATGAGGAAGTCAGGAGCCTCATCGCCTCGAATGGTCCAGATGCTGAAACTACCGAGATCCTAATGGCTCTGTACCCTAATGTTGACGCCATTGGTCTGCCAGCTGCGTACCGCGTGAGGCCCGATGGTCCTGTCGGAGCTCAATTCAAGCGTGTCATTGCTCTTCAGACTGATCAGCTTTTCACTTCGTGGAGACGGAGGAGGACTGATGCTTGGTCTAAGCATGGAGCTACTGCTTACTCGTACTTGTTTGAGTCGCCCAACACCCAGAACTGTAAGTGATCGCCAACATCTTACACTACTTCAAGCTGACCACATCCTTGTAGTTGAGTTTTTCGGTACTCCCCACTTCACCGAGATTGGCTATGTCTTTTACAACAGAATCGGTCTCGGTTATGCCAAGGGCCAGAGTCCTCTCACAGGTGCCTCGAAGGAGGTTCTCCAGCTAGCCAAGCTTGTAACTCGCATGTGGATCAGCTTCATCAACGATCTCAACCCCAACAACCACGGCAGTAAGAATCTCTCTTCTAGTCTCTCTTTTAAACGAATTTAACTAACCAACCAAGTCCGCGGTGTTCCGAAGTGGCCTGTGTACAAGGCGGGTGGTGGCTATGGAGAGAACTTTTACTTCAACCCTAACGGGTCGAGCGTGCAGCCTGATACCTTCCGACTTGCGCAGACGACTTTTATGGATTCTGTTACGAGGGAGCAGTATGGGCGGTAGAGACTCTGGATGCAAGGTCTTGTTGACGAGTTGATTATGACTTCTATGATCTGCCTTGTGGGAGTTAACTACCCTAGATCTTGGCATTTTTCTTCATGAACAAATACATTTGACCACTCTTCATCGCTCGTTTCCCCTTTTGATTATGATCAAGCCTTAATCTGTTTAAATAATTCTTTCTGCATTACCCTCTTCCTTTATGGGCTATGCTTGGTGAGGTTGCTGATTCTTTCTAGTTTTTTTTTGGAAGACATGTGTTCTGTCATTGCTTACCTCCCAATTCACACAATTTGCCATAAGAAGCACGGTCATATGAAGAACAGGTTTCATAACTAAGTCCATTATTCAAGTTCTATTCAAGGTCCTTGAGTGTATAATTCAAGATATGCTAGATTATACATCCAGTCAAATGCCTATCTACCATCTCCATGACGAAAGAGGCCAATCCGACGGTAAGCGATACAACAAGCAGGGTCCTATCACAGCTGATAATACAACCCTATCACGTTTCCTGCCAGCAACACACGGACTATCTAATGTACACCTAATACGTGGAACTATTGGCAGACATTCTGCAAGCCTCAGCCATGTGGCGTTGGTCCAAGTGACAGCGGGTGCATGACCATTCTTGCATCGAAGATCAATCAGAAGACTGGAAAATCATACGATATTGGTCAATGACATGGCTGGGAAATGGTCATTTGCTCTTGGGATATGGCCTGTTATCTGTTTACACGTAGCCTTTGTGATCTTACTCTGGTTTAAAATGTCAGTGCATCCTCTTGATGTTGAAGCAGGGAGCTATTGAACTCTATTCACTACCATCATCGATGACCGATCTACAAAGTCAGACTCTTGCAATCTCCTCACCGATATTTTGTCTACGATAATGTCCACCTTGGTCGGGCAGGCTCTCTCGATGGTCGACCCAGCAGTCAGCTTCGAAGACATAAGGAAAACTTGGTCCGCCTCAGCCTTACGAGGATATGACGACGACGTCTGCTTGAACAAGGCCAAATTGGGCGATAAACTTTGATCAGGATGACCAGAAAGGGAATTCACGTGAAGTAAGCCGTTATTCTCGTCCATTTCGAGAAATCCCGATGGCTGATGGATGGGTGATGTCTGTTCGCGCGCTCGGACGGACAGCTGTCTTGCTGCATCCTTTACGGGGAGCGATGGTAAGTCATTGTTTGTCACCAGTACCTCGAGTAACATTTGGGATTTGATCTCTTTTCGATCCTATTTTCCTTGAAGGGGGGATTTGACGGGGCAAGCGATAACTGAAGGTCTGAGGCAGAGCAGATTCTATCTAGGGCAGCTGAACCTCCTATGCATCTATCATTCACGGCTCTTATCACCTCACAGCAAGGTTTCCGCATTTATCCTTGCATTATAAGTTATACCTGTGTTCTCATAGGGCTAAAAGAGGATTAGATACATCAATAAGAAGTCGAGTTTTTGGCAGAGTTTCAACATGACATCCTGTTCAACGTGGCAAAACAAAGTTCCGAAATCGCAACATCCATCGGATACGATCCCGAGCAGAACCAGAACAGCGAAAATTTTCATCAAGGTTCATTTACATAATATTCCCGATCACAAAGCTTCATCTGGCGATGTTTGGAGACACTGCTCAATTTAAGGGCGCCTTTGACGACATGCCCCACTGAAGTGACCCCACTCGATGCATCAAGACGACGATATAAAGATAACCGAGCTAGCTTCAAAATAGCCTCGTTCATCAACAACAGAATTATCGACACAGTCAACACTCACAATGGCGCTTTACATTCGACAGCTTAACATCAATGACCTCGAACGGTCTCTCGTCGTCGAGACTGCCGCGTTCCCACCGGCTGAGGCGGCCACTCGTGAAAAGGTAGTGCCCAACGATGACGTGTAGAGTCCTTCACCAACCATGTTCTAGATCGAGTACCGCTTGACCGTCTGCCCCGAGCTCTGCGTCGGTCTTTTCCTTCGCGCTGGAGAAGAATTGCCCGCTCAAGCCCCTCAGAACATCCCCATCATCACCGAGGGTGCCTCAGACGACGATGTCCTGATTGGACACGTCATTTCCACAATGTCGACAAACAAGCCTGTGCGAGATGAAGACATGGCTTGTCCACCCGAGTGGAAGGCCAACCCGCAAGCTGACTACGAAGTTGGTCACAAGAAGAATGGCACTACGATTGCACTGCACGCTCTTGCGGTTTCGCCTGACTACCAGAGGTCTGGGTTCGGTAAGGCGCTCATGGCAGCTTATATCGACCAGATGAAGAAGGCTGGAAGGGCTGAGAGAATCTCAATTCTAACCTATGACCGTCTTGTTCCTTACTACAAGAAGCTTGGGTTCGAGCACTACGGAAAGAGTGAATCGGAGTATGCCGGAGTTGCCTGGCATGATCTGGTAAGTACACGCCCACAACAAATTTTGTGAAATATTGCTAAGTTTCATAGTCATACGTTTTCTAAACGGAATTCCTACCTGTATGAGATGAGAAAATCTGATGCGGATATGTCTCGGGAAGAGGAATGTAGATGGGTCGATTTGGCCGAGGTTGTTTTTGGACTGATGTAGAGACTAGATATTTCGGTTTCTGGGCCAATTAAAACGTGTACAGCATTCCATAGATGAATTCAACCGAGGATAAAGATCGTATGTCGACGAATTATATGTTGATGCGCGAAAGTTCAACTTCATGTCGGTCATGCGAGTCTAAAGCGAGGAATGGGATGGATAGTCTGGTTCTCACAAAGATAAAATAACTCCGCGTTCAGTAACAAGGGGTCAGGTAGCGTAAACAAACGACTTGATTGGGCAAACAGCTGATGTTTTTCTCTTCTCGAATTCCTTTGAGCCCGTGAGAGGCCAGGTCAACAGCTGCTTCAGCATGTGTTTATTTCATCAGCATCTGCGCAAGCCCTTTCTAATGAAGAGACAGTTAGATGAGTCTATTTATGGCAAATGTTTATATGCTTGTTCAAGAACTTCAGCGGCGCAAAATCCGATGGCAGATGCTTGATGGAAAACCCTTTTGATTCTGCTAACCTATAGAGCTAGATTAATCTCGAGCTTTCACATCTACTTGGGCTTCTCATCCCGTTCAACGTACCTACTTCGATGTTTCGAAAGAATATGGAAAATTAGTCTTTCCAAATGTAATGACTATGTAATAACTTGCTGACGAGGTTATTCAATATTGGGTTCCCTCCATTCCTTTCAACCAGCTCCTTTTAGCGAGCATCAAGACATCACTAGCGTCGACAGTGGACTCTGGTATCAACAATGCCAAAGGGGAAATGAATTAACAATTCGTTGAGGACGTCGAGGAATTAATTGCAAAGCAACCATAAAAGAGGAATGTCGAAACCGTGGGATCACCATGTCTCGATCGAAACCCTGTTCCACAGTAGGTGTCAAGCCTGTTGACGAGCAAAAGCACATCCGAGCGACATCGGCCAGATCCGCAAGCGAGACAAGGCTCCATCAATCGCAAAACACTATGAGCCGTGTCCAGCTGAAATGGATCCCGATCTGAATCAAACACGATTGGGAGCATCGTAATCGAGTGCCCTTGGCAAAGAAGGCCCGGTCTCGGCCCTTTCAGCCCTGTTCTACCCACTAGCCAACTCGTGGGGGCGTCTTTGGAACGGAGTCGGAGCAACCACATGGTCAATCGTCAAGCATCAGTTCCAAGGAAGATACCCATGTTTTAACGGTCCGATTGAGGTAATATCTCGAGTCTATTATACTCCGAGAAAATATAGACAATTAAGGTTAATTTGGCCGAAAGCAACGTCGGTTGCTTTCTTCTTCTCGGTGTTATTTTCCATCGGGGACACGGGGTCTCGGTTCCGACGGCACGGGTCGTGCCGCTTTAAAATTCAAGGCTGTTGAAGAATAAATGCTACCGATTGATAAAAATGCTACACAGCGAAAAAGGACAATGCTACCTCCGATATCAGGCCCCATAGCCTCATGTGTGTGCAAAATACCACCTTCCATTCAGTAGTATATCTCCGCGGCATTTCCTTTTATGCAGTGGTCAGTGCAACTTTCTAGTTACGATCAGATACAGGTTTATAGTTCAAAAGTTTGTCCAGACCTTCCCAACAAGGACCCCTTTCCGATACCACGGTCCCCTGGTTACTGCGTTGCATTAAACAACCAACGGAAGGAACATGCATCTTGGGCATTGACGTAACATTCAGACAGAGATATTCCGTTTAACCCCCCACCTCAAAAAGCCAATTACTTCATTGTGTGACCGAAAAAAACAAAAGATCCTTTGAATATCAAACAAGGGACGAAAAAAACGAGGCTACTTGGACTTCCACTCGGGTGTCCTCTTTTCAAGAAACGCCCTCACACCCTCTTCCTTATCAGCCGTGCTAAACGCAGCGTAATACAAGCTCCTCTCAAAGTCGTGATCACATCCAAGATCATCCGCTAAAGGTACCGCCGTGTCAGCGCCGGAATATCAAACAAAGGGGATCGGGTGCTGTGCCGGGTACTTGCATTTGCATATCGCTTCCTTGGCGAAGGACAGAGCCGTGGGGCTCAGAGAGGCGAGGCTCTTTGCCGTGTCGAGAACGTTGTGCAACACGCTCCCACTGTCGTAGAGGTCTGCGATTAGTCCAGCGGAACGGGCCTCGTCTGCCGAGATGGGTCTCCCGAGGAGGATCATCTGCATTGCCTAAGGTGGAAAAAATATCAACTTCCCGTCCCGGAGCCAAGAAATGCAGTGCCAACATTACCTTGAACTTGCCCACTGCGTTGGTCAGTCGTTGGGTACCTCCGGCGCCGGGGATGAGACCAATTGTAACCTCCGGCAGACCGAAGCGGCTATCTCGAGAGGCAAAGATGAGGTCGCACTGTCATGTGTGGTGAGCAAATTCGTGTCTCTCTGCATGTCTTGGATTGGGACGACGCCTCAACGTCAGGGTTCAGCTGTCAGCTGTCATTGGGGGGGGGGGGCTGAGCAGGACTCAGATCACGACTCACCATCAAAGCAACCTCAAAGCCTCCTCCGAGCTGTCAATCAAGGACTCTTGTCAGTGTACATACTCCACATTAGATCCGAAGCTAGCCTCTCTTTTCGATCTTTGTTGAACAAAAGATCTACTCTCGAAGAAATGCCCACTCACCGCCATTCCCTCAACTGCCGCAATGACGGGCTTCCGCACGGATCTCATGCCCGTGCAGAGATCCTCCAGATATCGATGACCCCGCGCGGCCTCCGCATCGAGGGCCGAGATCTCACTGATGTCGGCTCCCGCTACTCGTCACGTCAGCTCTCTCTTCTGATTGCAAGTGCCGGGGGTGCGTGGTACCCCTGGCGCGTGTGTGGAGCAGCCAAGGGCAGTGAGTGTAGATGTGCATGGATGTGGGATGTGGGCTCTTTACCGCAAAAGAAACTTTTGCTGCCAGTGACAACAATGACTCGCACGCCACGGTCCCGGGATGCTTCCTGCAGCTGTTCCAGAAACACGGTAATCAGCTGCTGAGAGAGGGCATTTCGCTTGGTTGGTCTGTTAAAAGCGAGGACTCTGACTCCATCAACGGGAGTTGAAGCAATAACCAATTCGTCACTCATTGTGTAAAACGAAAAAAAAAAAAAAAAAAAGTATAGTAATCACAGTACAGACAAGAAACTTGGCTCCGTCGGGACTTTCCTGGGCGGTGTTGGCTCAAATAGTCGCGTACGCCAATAACGCGGTTTAGCTGCGTCGATCAATGTGGATATTGGGGCCTGCACAGCGCAGGCTCAACTGAGACACTCGAAATGGACTGTTCGGCCAACAAGACAACCATGGCTCGGAAGGGGAAGATGTGTGTCTCGGTTCGCTGAATTGAGGCAATTTCTGAATTAAGGCGGGTGGTTGGTTGGGGGTGCGTGGATCATGCCCATCCCAAATCTGCACACAAAACCCGCGTTCGGGCAATTGTTGATGCAAATCGTTGCTTTTGTCGGCTGTAGACGTGGTCGGTGTCGATCTTCGGGCCTGTCAATCCGTCGGCTCGGGTGTCAAGTTCAAGCGGTGATGCGAACCATTTAGAGTAGTTCGGAAGATCCTTGCAAAGTTGAGTAAAAAAGAGAGTTGGGCGGTATGGTTTGCGTTCATCTCTGTCAAGGCCCAATTCAATGGATGTAAGATTTAAGAAATGAAAAAGACGCGTAACTTGCAAGGTTGATCCTGCTTATATGGGCTCCAACTCTCAAGCCATAATTCCACACTTTGACAACCTGATAACACAAGCCAACAGAAGCCTCAGCTTGCATCTCCCTCCCTCTCTCCCCCCCACTGAGACACACAACCACACACCCCTGCTCATCCCTCGGCTCATGTGAGATTCTGCAGCTGCCGGAGCACGATCCTGCAGTTCCCGGTCTGCTGGAGAATTCTTGGCAACCCTTGTATCCGCGGTCATGGAAACCGTCTCTGGACTATGTGGGTGTGGTCTTGCGTCTTGCAGGGGGTGGGTTTCCACAAAGCGGGCAGACTATACACACCACCCACTCTCTGCAGCTTGGGAAGCTTCCCCCATGTTCAGGTACTTGTCGGGAACAAATGTTCAGCCATCGAATGATTTTACCACAAGCCATCCGCATTGTCATGTGGCATACCCTCCAAGACTAGTTTTGTATCCTTGACGCTATTTGGCCCGCGTGCGCTTTAGCCTCGCATAGACGTAGCCCCCTCCTCCACCTCCAACACTTACCCGATCAAGGCGGAGCAAAGGTCCCCTTCTGGCACATCAGTTTTCACAAATCTCGATACCAACAGGCAAGAAAAAAAAAAAGACGCATATCCCCGAAAGCGGGCTGGAGCTGAGACTCGGACCGCGTGCAGCTGACTGGTCCCCAACAGTGTGTGCCAAGTTCATGGGCCATGGCGGGAGGAGGCTGGAGGAAGGGGGGACATATCAAGAAGCGGAGAGGGTCACGGCTATTTAAGGAACGGGCTTCTTTGTGGTGTAGAGGACAATTGAGCACTTTGATTAATTTCAAATCATCAACACCCAATCTCCTCTTCCTACTCATCTTGCAGCAATTTGAGTTTTCTTTGATTTATTACCCGGGCGTCGATCGTCATCTTGTTGTATGAGCACTTCATCAAAAGTCCCACACCCAGCTAGCATGGAGCCATCATCTATGCCCTCAGCATCTCTCGGCTCGGCCGTACCCATCTCGTTTACGAGAGGTACCTCTAGCAGTCCTAGTTTTTCAACCATCACTGAAGCCTTCTACCACCATGCCTCGTCACAGCCCACAGCAGTCGCGGCCCGAGACCTGTCGGTCGAACCTCCTGCAGAGATCAGCTATGCAGAGCTGGCTCAACGCAGTGTGAGGTTAGCCCGGCGGCTTCAGACTCTCGGAGTTGTTCCTGGGGATCGGGTGCCGCTTGTTGTGAAACGTGGTGTTGGCATGCTTGTTGGCATCATCTCCATCTTGTCTTGTGGAGCTCAGTATGTTCCTCTTGATGGATCTGTCGTAGCAGAAGAGACACTGCAGTTTGTCTTGAAACAAGCCGGTGGTCGCACTGCTTTGGCTTTGAAATCCACTGCTCATCGTGTCTCTGATGCTGGAGTTACCAATGTCGTTGTCATTGACGACTTGGACGATGTTGAACAAGACGCCACAAGTCTCGAGGACTTTAAGCCCTTGAGTAACCCTGATGACGGATGTTACGTGATCTACACATCAGGTATGGTTTGACAAGTTTCATTCACAAGTGCTTGGTTGCTGACAGGATATAGGTACTACAGGGACACCCAAAGGGGTAGACGTCACTCACCGCAACGTAACAAACCTCGTATGCCAGTCGCCTGGAAACTTGGGTATCTCCTATGGAGTGTGTGTAGGACAAGTGCTGAATGTGAGCTTTGATATGGGTAAGTATTTCAAATCAAACTTGGGTGAGATATGGTGACTAACTTGGATGAAGCTGCTTGGGAGACCCTTGGCTGTCTGTCAAACGGAGGCACCCTCGTCATGCGTGGCTCTGACTGGTCAAAAGCATTGAAACAAGTAAGCACTCTATCGGGTATTATCTCTCAGTCATCATTAACTCTCTGCAGATTGAAGTCCTGATTTGCACACCCAGTATCCTCGCCAAATACAACCCCTCAGACTTTCCAAACCTCAAGGTGGCAGCCACCGCGGGTGAGCCATCTTGCCAAAAGTATGTTCCACCTTTAGTCTTGAGATTCGTAGTCTGACTGGTCTTTAGACTTGCCGACCTTTGGGCATCTCACCTAAAATACTTTAACTGCTATGGTCCAACTGAGACAACCATCGTCAACACTATGCAACCTCACCAAGCAGGTCAACCTCTTTCCATTGGAAGACCAACCCCAGGAAACAGTGTCTACATCCTGAATGAATTCCTTTCCCCTGTTGCCGTTGGTGAAGTTGGTGTTGTGTGGGCTGGTGGTGCAGGTGTTGCTCGCGGCTATGTGGATTTGCCGGACAAGACGGTTGAGAGATTCAGGCCAGACCCATTCGCCCAAGACGGGTAAGTTCTCCCAAATTCGTTTCTTGATGCATCTACTAAGACACCTTGATAGTTCCAACATGTACAACACTGGAGACCTCTGCCAGTGGAACCACGACGGAACCCTCCACATCCTCGGCCGCGTCGACGACCAAGTAAAAGTAAAGGTGTGTACCTATAACTCTACCAACCAACCTCCAATACTAACTATCAAAAGGGCTTCCGCGTTGAGCTAGACGGCGTAGTTGCAAGCCTCAACTCATGCCCAGCAGTGGATTCTGCATCCGCCCTCCTCATCGAAGGAGAGATACACGCCTTCCTCACACCCCCCGGCTGTCCTCTTCCAGAAGTTCAGAGCCACTTGAAGAGTCGCCAACCTTACTACGCCATGCCGACAAAGTACCACTTCTTTGAGACGCTGCCCATGACGCAGAATGGAAAGATCGACAAAACGGCGTTGAGGTTGACGGCATCGTCTCCAGTCAAGCACATGTCAACAGAAGACGAAAAGACTTCCTTTGGTCTTGTTCCTGCTCCTCAGCCTGTTCATCTTGGTCATTCTCGGTCCGACTCTTCAACGTCAAGTGCCACTCAGTTCAGCTCATTCTCTGACTCATCCGATGCCACTCTTATCGATGAGCATCAGGTTGATCTCGAGAAAGCTCTCCCTGAAAAGAACCAGGCCAAGTACGCACGTAGTCTTCGATATAGAGCACTCATCATCTACCGTCGCCTCTTCTCCCTAGTCGGTCTTTTCAACATCTCGGCAGCCATCGCCCTGATCCTCACCGGAATCAGCCGAGAGTGGCTGGGCAACATCACTGCGATCAACCTCGCGACTGCTGTTCTCGTCCGCCAAGAATTCGTCATCAACGCTCTCTACACGATCACCTGCAGTGTGCCCAAGTCTTGGCCCCTCTGGATCAGATCCCGCTGCGCCAAGATCTATCATCTTGGAGGTGTCCACTCTGGCGCCGCTGTTAGTGCCGGGGCGTGGCTGTTGGCGTCCAACATTGCCGATATTGCCTGTATGTATGGAAGCTGTGCCAATTGGGGTACGCAGTCGATTGAGTCCAAGACCATCTCGTGGGTCCTCTCTGCGCTTTTCGTTGCCATGATTGCGATGGCTTGGCCTTCGATGCGGAAGCGCCATCACGATCTGTTTGAGAAGACTCATCGATTTGCCGGTTGGACCATGCTTGCTCTTTTCTGGGCTCAAACTGTTCTCATTACCAGAGACAGTGCACCAGCTGGTACCTCTTTGGGTCAAGCTTGTGTCCAATCAGTACCATTCTGGCTACTTGCTGTGGCTACGGCGAGTGTCGCGTCTTCTTGGCTGTTCCTCCGTAAGGTTCCCGTTCAAGCCGAGGTTCTTTCCAACCACGCCATCAGACTACACTTTGACTACACGGTTCCCGTCAATGGATCATTCACCCGTCTATCGTACAAGCCTCTGATGGAGTGGCACTCGTTCGCCACTATTCCCGCTCCCGAAGCCGTCAACGGCAGGCCGAAGGGCTATTCGCTCATCGTTAGTAACGCTGGCGACTGGACCAAATCGACCATCCAAAACGGCCCCTCCCACATCTGGACCCGAGGCGTGCCAACCTGTGGTGTCATGCGTATCGCTACCCTCTTCAATAGAGTTGTTCTCATCGCAACTGGTTCAGGAATTGGACCCGTGCTTGGACACATCCAAAACCCAAGCTGCGCTACACAGCTCATCTGGTCCACCAAGCAACCAGAAGAGACATTCGGTAAAGCCCTCTGCGAAACAATCCACGACCGAATTCCGAACGCAGTCATCCACGACACCAAGAAATCCGGACGTCCGGATCTAGTCAAAATGGGCTACAACCTAGCCAAGAGCTTCCAAGCCGAGGCTGTCATCATCATCGCAAACGAAAAGATCACGAAGAAGGTAGTGTACGGACTGGAGACGAGAGGCATTCCTGCCTACGGCGCGATTTGGGATAGTTGAGCATGTTTTTTATGAAGTGTGTATGTTCTTGTACTTGTTTGAGCATGAAGCATAAGGGACTGGAGTTTAGGGGGTTTAATGACGTTTTGATATGCCGGAATGAGAATTGATTCATGATTTATGGCTATTTGATATCTTTTTGACTCGAACTTTGAAATTTGAATGATTTGGAATACCCTCCCGCGCGTTCTTTCATAGGCTAGCTATTAAACTCTGTCCAAGACCTGTCAGATTAGGTTTCAAACTCTGATCGCGGTTCCGGCTGCGTGGTAACTTTCCACCCATGTCACAATGCTACCGAAAGGGTCCGGGTGTGGAAATCAAAGGTAGACGCCCTAGGTGGAGAGTTTTGACTTCGATGCAGAGGGTGTGCGGCTTCAACGTTTGGGTATGGTACATGACTTGTTCCGGTAAAACTTGTCTCAAAGAGCGCATGAAACCTCAGATTACTGCTGCAGAGGTTTATGCGCGATTACCAAGACAATAGCTGGAAATTCAAGACGAAAACCATCTAGTTGGGGATCTAGATATTGGACAAGCACGACCAAGTTCCAGTAGTTGGCAACGTAGTTGTGACGTAGTGCTACAGTAAACGTCACCTCGAAGACCATAGCCTCAGTCACAGAGACCCATGAGGTGCCGAATCTTATAGTATACCAAATACCCTCAGAATCATGTTACCGGCTTAAAAATTGGAGTGATTCTACTCTCTATTCGGGCTAAATGGACCGTATTTATTGCTTTCATCGCAACGCTCTAGGCTTCGCTGATCTGGCAGCTTCATACCAACACTGAGAAACTAATAATCATTTCTGTACCTTTTGTAATCACTAGAATATCCCTCAAAGTTGTAAAATATCTTGTCGATATTATACTTATCGAGTGAATTACCCTTTGCCCTTTTAGCTGGCACTAGATGAAGCTTGTGTTCGCCATAGGCTACACAAAAAAGCTGCCCGGGAACTATGGCTGAGAGAAGCTTCAACCTTTAACCATTAGGTCCCATCATCTTGCAATCCTATCTTCCGTAACAGGCCTATTCTCCTTCAGTCGGCTACCGTCATAAGTTGACCGTATGGCCAATCTTCAAGACTGAATATGCGTCAACACCATGGGTTGTAGAGACTTGCCAATATTTTCATAGAATCCTTTGGTTGAATTATCGTGCATCAACCGTTTTTAATTTAATTCTGTTATATGGCATGTCGGTTTTGTGGCGACTCGGCCCTGTAACTTGTTGCATACGTGCCCGCATATCCCTCGTGCCAAGAAGACAGAAATGGCGAATGAAAAGAATGTGAAGTGACACATGTTATCAAGATTACAATAGTACCTCATGAAATTATGAAACTCCGTGGGAACTGGATTATCAATATGCCTTGGAAATTCTTGGAACGTTATCCGACGGTTTTTAAGTCCGCTGTACCCCGTCGTGAGTCTCTCGAGCGGACGCGTTGTGATGGTCTAGGGTGGCACGATGGTGCTCCTCGGCGGTTGTCTCACTTTACTCTATCCGGGAAATTTACCTGAGTTACGGTGGCGAATCACGTGTTACGCCGTGAATTAAGAATCAACCATAGAGAAATACTGTACGGCATCTCAAGCTGCATCTATCCTCAACGTCACCATCACGAGCTCCTTTGTCCACGTTGCGTTTCATCACGGAATCTCACGTGACTCGGCCGCGGTCGGAAATGAGGTCTCCACACCGCGGCGACTTTTCTTCCAAAAAGTCTCCGCTCCGCGGTCCGGCACACGCATCGCCTGGAACCCGCACCCGCACCCGCACTGCCAACCTGAGCTGACGTCGTTGGAGGGCATGGGATATCCTGACATTATCAGCCTTTCTACCTTGATGGCCAACCTTAGAACCCGCCTTGTAGCGGCCTTCTCAGCTGCGTGACATGGACCCCCGCACAAATACCGACAAGTCCCGCCATCGTGCCTGTGACCCCTGCAGTGAGTTCCATGTCCCGCCCCCACGAATTTTCCCCCGAGTTTGCAGACTAACAGGGCGGGCTCTCTCTCTCTCCCAATAGGGAAGCGCAAAGTGAGGTGTTCACGACACATTCCTCTCTGTGAAAGATGTTCTCACTTTGGTTTGGAATGCGAGTATTCGCCTGTTAGGACAATGGGTAGACCTCGTGTTCGACAACCTCGTCACGATGTCAACTCTACTACTGCTTCGATGCCGAACGATCTCATCAACATGAGTACCTTTGATCAGCCAATGGGTGACATCTTTGGGGATTTCACCGCTCAGTTGCCGCCTTTCAACATGGACTTTGGTGCTGGTAGGAACAGTTCACCAGGTCACGATTTCTTTCAGTCCCGACCGATAGACGAAGACGATCCTCCCGCTTCACCGCAAGATCATCAAAGCCCTTGCTTGCTTCATCATGGTCCCGGCAAATGCGGCCAGAAGAGTCCAGATCGCGACACAACTCCTAGTCTCTCAACAAAGAAATGCAGCTGTGTCGAGTTGGTCAATCAGCACTTTTCTTCAGTTGAAGATTCCCTTGAGACATTCCAAGTTCTCAAGGTTCTACAACAATCAATACGGTCAGCCAAGTCAATTCTGGAGTGCAACACCTGTTTCGGATCGTGGGACACGAACCCCGGGACATCTCGAAACGTCTACCTCCTCGGCTCATTAATGTCAAGCATTAGCTCTTCATACGGCGACTTTTTCCTCCACCAGAAACGCATCGCCGCCGAGTCAACAAGTAGCAGCAAACCAATCAAAGTCCTGCTCGGCCAGCCACCCGATGAGGCCGCCACGGTTGAGCTTGCCCTTGACGGGCAAAGCTATGGGGATTTCATACGAGCGAGCTTGAGACAGGAGCTGGGGCGTCTATTGAAGCTGAGCGACGCGTTTGCGGAAAGACAGACTCGGTTACACAACCAAGGCCACGAAGGCTGCGAGCCCGGGAAGGATTGTACAAATGTAGAGTTTGTGCCTGACGAAAAACATCCGGCAGAGGTGTGTCCGAGAGACGTGGACATTACCGAGGTGTTTTCTTGCTTCCGCACGGTCGATCAGGTGCGGGCGGTTATGATGGAGACGCAGAAGATCATATCGGCGTAGCAAGAGAGGGATACTGGCGTTTGGCTCTTGAAGCATTTATGGCAGCGTGAAATACTGATGGCACAATAAACGAGGGAATGGAACCCGGCTTTGGATTGTACGCGAATTGCACATGATGTTCATATTTTGGCCACCGTCTCGACCACTTCTCGCCTTGGCGACCTTGACATGCCTCAACGTTGACTGATAAGACCTACTGAAAGGAACATGCGCGTCTGAATGTGTATTATATTGAAGTCTTTTACACATTTGGGATATGATGCTATGATGTGTTGGAAATGTGTTCTTTATTATAGTTGAAGTCGGGATAACCGATGATCAAGATCGTCTTTTACACATGTCTACATCGCTTCTGTAAACTACAGTCACGACTAGCATCATTTCGACTCGCCCAATATCCTGATCAAATATCCTTAACCTTGGTCTTCAGGTTCAACAGAAACATGGACACGGCAGCCAGAATCACAGGAATAACACTGACCATCTCGCCCAGACCAGCATAAGCAGGTGGGATACGGAACTTGACCCAAGCACCACTGGCCATGGTGACAGCGAGAACGTTGTAGACACCAGACCAGATGAAGTTGAAAGCCATCCTGTTGAAAGACGCCTGACTGACGTTGAGCAAGAAAGGAATCCCCTCAAGACCGTTCATGAGAACAACATCTGCAGCACCCTGGGTGACGTCGCTGCTAGTCAATCCACCTCCCATCTGAACACCAACGTTGGCTTGAGCAACAGCTACAGCATCGTTGGTTCCATCACCGCAGAAGACGACATATTTGGACTTGTCTTCCATGAGAGCGGCAACGTAGTCACGCTTCTCGGGCGGGGTGCGTTCACCGACGGCATTCTCCGGGGGGATGCCGACTGTGGCTGCGACTGACTTGACGGCCATGGTCTGATCGCCTGACACGAGGTGAACGGCAATGTTGCGGGCTTTGAGATTGGCGATCACTCGGATGGCTTCGGGGCGGATTTGGACCTTTAGGCCAAAGACGATGAGAGGGATGGAATCTTGAGTGATTACCAAGGTGGTGAGACCGGCTTGTTGAAGGCAAACCACTTCTGGTACGCTGTCGGCTTTAGTCCATCGAGCGTGTCCGGCTTGGAGTCTGGATCCATTGTATTCGGCCTCAATGCCAGCGCCCGGAACAACTCGGATGTTGGACACATCAGGCGTGGCCTTGACGCTCTGCTCACTCAAATGCTTCTCGACCGCAGCCGAGACAGGATGCTTCCCTCCTGCGACAAGGGCCTTTGCCAGAGCAATAATCTCATCTCGATCTGTTCCAAGAATAACTTGCTCAACAACACCAAGTTCGCCTTCGGTGATGGTACCAGTCTTGTCAAAAACGACGTCGGTGGTCTTTCGAGCACGCTCAGTTGTCTCGGCTGACTTGATGATGACACCACCCCGGGCAGCAATACCACCCGCGACAACCAGGACCATGGGAACAGCAAGACCAAGAGCGCAAGGACATGCGACAGCGAGAGTAGCAACTGCGTAGGTGATGGCGTTTCCGATGGTCTTTCCTCCGCTGTAGCCACGGACTTCGATACCAACAGCAACCCAGATGACAAGCGTGATGGCAGCGACGACGGCCATGGTTGGGACAAACCAGCTGGCGACCTTGTTGGCGAGATCTTGAAGCTTGGGTTTGGAGTTGGCAGCTTCTTCCACAAGTTGAGCGATATCGGTCACGGTGTTCTTTCCAGGGAGACGGGTGAGTTGAGCGACTACAGTGCCATCGCCGTTGACGGTGCCAGCGATCAAATCGTCTCCCTTCTTCTTGAGGACAGGAAGTGACTCTCCGGTGAGCATAGACTCGTCTACTTCAGTCTGTCCAGAAACGACAAATCCATCAGTGGGCACACGAGAATGCGGAAGAACCTTGAACTGGTCACCGTACTGAAGCAGTCGAGCGTCAATCTCGCGATCACCATCTTTAGCGACGAGAACGGCATTGTTGTTCTGCTTGGATCGCAACGAGACAGCAGCGACGGCTTGGACTCTTGCAAAGGCAGCAATGAGACGTCCCATGAGGATCAAGGTGACAAGCATGGTGCTCGTCTCAAAGAACTCATCTTCATCCAGTGGCTTACCAGCCATTTTGAAGCTAAAGGCAATGACAGAGTAGATGTACGCTGCGGTGATGCTCATGACGACGAGCATGTCCATCTCGACAGCGTGGCTGTACCAAAGGGCACTGATGGCCGGACGGTAGAACTCGGGGACGGCAATGATCTGGACCAGGGTTCCAAGAACGAGACCAATTATCCCCTTGGTCTTGCTGTCGACTAGATCGTGGTCCCAGGAGACGACAGCAACCGGGATGGTGAGGGCAGCGGCGAGGGCAGTCTTTGCGAGTTGGTCCCAGAGTCGACGACGGCTGTTCTCGAGCTGAGGGTCGCCGCGAGGCTGTGCTAGACCCTGGCACTGACCCTCAAGTGAGGTGAAGAGGTCGCGGGCACCAACAACGGTTGGCTCGTAGGAGAGACGGACAGTTGTCTTGTCGAGAAGTTGGACGTCAGTCACGCCTCGAGGCGGCTCATCGACTAATCTCTTCCCCTCTGTCGAGGAAACCAAGACATCGAGGAAGTAATTGCCGCCAACCACCTTGCTGAGAGTGAATCCACTAGCCGTCGTAGCAAAGCGAATAACCTCATCCGCATCCGTAACGGAAGTATCAACATTGAACTCTCCATTCCCCATGACGAAGTTAACACGAGCTTGAGAAACACCAATCATGGACCCAAAAACACGCATCAACTTGTCAGCACAAGTAGTGCAATCCATACCGCTGACCAAGAAGTTGACAGTTTCGGCATCATCTGCCTTTTCCGGGTCACTTGTCTTGACACCAGTGCCAGAAGGCTTGAAGGTTGGGATCGTAGGGTGTGGCTTGCGCGCATGTTTCTTCTTCTTCGGGGTGGTCTTGTGGCTCTTGCAGCAGGTATCGGCGTCGCGGTCGATTACGCTTCGGCAGATGCAGCGGAGTTGTTCGAGGTAGCTGCTGTATTGGTCGAAGGCGGCTTGGAGGTGGGTGTTGCAGGCTGCTCCGGTTCTGTGGCCGGTCGTATCGTGTTCGTGAGGGTGATCCGAGGATTCTAGACTTGGGTTAGCTTACAACTTGATATAGGCACGGGTGGAGGAAGCATGTGGACTTACTATCGTGATTTGGGTCATCATCACAGGCCTTTGCACACTCTAGTGCTGCCACATTCTCGATGCACTTTTCTGGAGGGCATGTTAGAGGTTACACGGTGGAGTTCTCGGTAGCACAGCTTACCATCACAGCGCTCTTCAGAGCCACAGCAAGTAGAAGCCGTGGACATGACGCTGGCGCAGTCAGAGTCGTCACAGCATCCGGCGTGGCCATGATCGTCGTTGTGAGACTCATGGTCGTGATCATCGCCACAACATCCACCGTGGGCGTGGCTGTCATGGTCATCGTGATCAGACTGGTGGCCATGGTCATCACCGCAGCATCCCGAGTGCTCGTGACTGTCGTGATGTTCCTCTGGAGGCGAGGCAGGGGATGGCTTATCCCCATTGGGGTTTGAACAACACGATGCACCCATGGTCTATTGAACAATGGAGAAGAGAAAAAGATAGTAGCCAGTGTCTTCAAGATACTACTGATAAGATACAATAAAAGAGAGAATTTCATCCAGAGTGTCCAAGGATCTTATATAACCCACCCAGGGGCCGTTTGACAAGGGCGGTGTTTATCAATCTGTAAAAGTCGCCGCGCGCCGCGGCCCCGCTACAAGCGACAACAACTCTCCGCTCCGCGCGCAACTTGTCGGTGAAGCTCCGCTCAAAGAAAACGCAAACCAAGCATTAATTACCGGGTATCGGGAATAATTCTAAGACATGGATCTAGTTTTAGGGTATTTGTCTTCGATATCCGCGTTCCGTGGTGACATTATGTCAAGTATAAGGTCCGTCGTTATGGTAGGAATTCCTCGGTCCTATTCGACGGATCTAATGGATGAGCAAGAAGAAGATGATTAGTGAACTCGTCTTTTGATGAACCGGGTATCGGTTCATCCACAAGCTGGGTTGGAAGGATTGATAGCGGCAGGACTAGCTGGAGAGTGTTTGTGGTTGAGAGCAAACATTGAGTCCAAACTGCAAGGTTTTCCTAGAAAACTGAGAAGCTAAGAGTCTCGTGATTTGTTTGATAAAGATACCAATGTTTAGCTGCTTGAAGTGGCGTAAAACTTGTGTCATGTGAAGCCTGAGTCAACAGAGATGTGATATGGCAGCCCGTTGAGACAAAGCCCGGCCAGAGCCGAAAATGTGAGAGATTGGAAGAGACCACAAATCAATCACGACAAAAGTGTTGGTTGTTCCTGTCTCTTTGTGACCTAAACCCTGAGAATTGTTGGTCTTGTCGGCGCGTGACTCACTTTCTCTTTGCTACAGAGTGATAAATCATTTTTCTCACACAACGTGGCCTAATTGGAATCACGCGGAGCGTCCAACGGCAGAGATGAAAGAAGGCCAAGGAGAGAAGAGACATTATTAACCAAGAAAAAAAAGCCAAGAAAGCAAAGGAAGAAAGTGAGCTTTACCAATGACTGGGAGGCTAACCAAATCGCCAAAACGACAATCTGATATTGAAACCAATGCTAGGTGAAGTCGCGACGCGTAGGCTGCTGCTCCGACATTTTCATATAAGCCTCTCTAGTCGCAACTCTCCCCTTCTTCCCCCAAACAAGCAACGCCGCAGGGATAAGAAGCACCACAAAACACACCACAGAGATAAAAATGTGTAATCCCTTGAGACCCATGGCTTTAGTCCAGGGGGTGAGGGCGAATAAAACCACCACGGCAAGAACGTTTCTAACAAAGACTACACCGACTAATGCAGTGCCGACAATCTGTCGCCTGGGTTAGATTCTCTCTCAGTTTTGATTAGGTCAAGTACTTACGTCGTGGTAGCAGTCCATTGAGTAGGAGAGTGCTATGTCGCCAGCGACTGTGAGGCCGAATGCAAACATGCCTAGGCCGACGGCAAGAACAGGCCATGAAGATCCCTAGATAATTACATGAGCCAGTGAGTAACATGCGCACGGGGGTTTGAGACTTACGTTGTTCAGGCCCAGGCCGAATATAAGAATGCCGGCCGGGGTGATAATAGCCATCGGAAGAGCAAGCCAGAGACGCATCTCAGGTTCGTAGATGCCATTGTTCCTCTTGGATAACCACAAAATGGACTTGTCGTTTAGGTAACCGCCGAAAAAGACACCAGGGATCGATCCAACGAAAGGAGCGAGGTTCATCAAACCTACGCCCACCGCAGTGAAGTTGTATGGTGGGAGGAACAGGTACGTTGACTGCGTTGAGATCAGAATGGCAAACCACGCCAAGAGTGTACCGAAGGTGGCAGCTGTGTAAGCAACCGCCGGGAAGGTGAACAAGACCACCACAGGTTGGTAGAAGTCGTGCAACATGGAGCCATCAGTTTTGGTGACCCATGCAAGGCGCTCGCGGTATGACTTTTTGCGAGGTCGAGAGTCAAGCTGAACAGCAGAGCTGACCTGTTGGAGCTTGGCCTTCTTATCTCGAGAGGTCTCTGTCGACTCATTTCTCTCGCCTTGGTCAGGATCAACTTCTCGCGAGCCCGATAGAACACGTGTAAACTTGGTCTCCTCAAAGAACAGAAGGATCAAGACAAGGTTGATCCCAAAGAGTATGACACACCACCACCACATCCATCTCCAACCCTGACTCTCAACGATGTATCCCGAGGCAACTGGTCCAAGGTAAGCACCGGTGAAAGTGGAGAAGAGATACCATCCGTTCATAGACGCGTGGTCATGAACGAAAAAGAGATCGGCGATGGTCATCTGCGCAATGGTCTCGCTTATAGCACCCCCAAGCCCAGAAATCAGGTTGCTTCCATATGAATCCCCAATATTCTTTGTCGTAGCAAACCAGATACATCCAACAAACTGAAGCAGTGCGCTGAATAGGTAGACTGGACGACGACCATACTTGTAAGCGAAGGGAATAAAGAGGATGCAGCCCACGGCTAAACCGGCATAGTTGACAGCTGCGGATCCGTTGAGTTGATCAACTGAGAATTTCAGTTCGCCCTGCATTTGCTCCCAGGCTGTGAATCCAATGTCAAGTTGGACAAAGGTGAGCAGGACGTATAGAGAGACGAGGGTGAAGTTGACGGCTTTTCGTAGTGGGCTCCAGTTCAGGGGGTCGTTTGGGTCGTCTGTTGGAGTTGGATGTAGGATTGCGCCGCTGACAAGTTGGTCGCCTTGTAAATAGTTAGCTGATGGATCGAGAAAGTAGGGTGAGAATAGGGTGCTCACGGTCTGCTATAATCACCGTGCCCGGGGCCCAAAAGTCGGGGTTCTGATCGGGTTGATTTGAGGGCGCCATGGTGATGAACAATTCAGTGTTGCCCGACAAAGTGGTTTCACCCATCATTGGAGAGGCAGTTGATCCAAAAGAAGTAGAAACTCCCTTCATCTACAATATTAATATTTCGATGATCCGCAACCATCGCAAGGTATGCAACAATCGAGAGCCGGTGCATTACGTAGATAGCATATCAGGGGACACAAAGTGTGACCTCCACGACCGGCAGTTTGACAGATTTGTTATCATCTCGCTTCGACCTGGCCAATCACACGTCAAAGAATACGCCGGCCGGTTTGATAACGTTACCCCAGACTAACCACCCGATCTCATTCTCGTGGAGTCTTCCCGTGCTGCATTCGATCTTGCGGGGTAAAAAGAGCACTTTCCCGAAAGTAGCAGATATTTTGCAATCGCGGCGAGCCGGTGATTTTTTTCATAAATACTTTGAAACGGCCTGTCGCTTGCAATGCCCATTTGTGGTTAGCTCGTCGTTGCTGAGGGCATTCCCAATCACGAACAAAAGCATCACACCATAAGAGCGAGCTTCCAACTACCGACAGCTGTTGTCATATCGCAGCAATCTTAATCATGGTCGTCATCAACTCCCCGCAACCGTCTGAGGCTGAACGCCTTGGTGAGATTTACGTCTCATCAATGGCCGAGAACCCTATCATCGTTGTCCAATTTCCCACACCTGAACGTCGACAAGAATTAAGAGGTTACTTCTCAATCTCTATCGAACATGCTATACGAAAACAACCCGACACGACATTAGTTGCCCGAAACAAAAGTGGCCAGATTCTGAGCTTCATCCATTGGGATGTGATTGACCCACAGACCGCCGATCAAGAGGCTGAGGAATCGAACATTCAGCCAAAGACTGATCCTACTGCCAGCGATGATGTTTCCGTTGATAGCGAGGTTCTTAGTTGGCAATCGAGTTACGTTGCTATCGCAGAGGATGCCCGGGTCAAGAGCATGGGTCAACGATCGTACATCCGTAAGAATATGTCTGAATTCGGTATAGAATCTCTCTAATTGTTAAACATTTAGATTTGGTCTATGTTTCCACGGATCCCAATCACCAAGGCCATGGGGCTGCTAGTAGACTTCTGGGTCGTCTAATGGAAGTCGCCGTTTCCAAGGGGTTACCCATCTGGCTTGAGAGCACGATGAATGCAGTGTCGTTTTATGAGAAGAAGGGCTGGAAAAAAGTGTGCAAGATTTGTACGCCGGCCCCAGGAGGTGCTCGAGAATTCCTTGGAGGTGTATATGAAGAACAAGGCATGCTATGGGAGGTCCCTTCGGCTTGAAAAGGTAGTCCGATATCAATAAATTGGCTGGCAACGCGGGAAACTCATCATAACTGCAATCATACCTAGTTGCCTGTTGTTTTATTGCCCGTTGATGAATGAATCCTGTACTTCTGGGGCGCATTCGACTACGATATGGTGTAAGGTGAAGAGAGAGGTCGCGGTTGGCCAAAGCCAGATAATCCAGCTGTGCCGTCTTGATTCCTTCTGGGTATAAATGCGAGGGTCCACTTGACATTGACCCTTTCAGGTTATCTGCCACGTTCGTAACGCTGCAAAGTTGTATCATTGTCATGCGGTTTAAGCAGCAGTCACTAATAGAATTGTGGCACGGATATAGGCAGCAAATTGTTTTCGTTTGCTATCTACAACAACGAACCATACAACCTCGGGGTGAAATAATGAAATTCTCTCAAATCTTGGCAGAGGTGTCGACAAAAGTGTCCTGAAACAAAGCCACCGAAGCGTCCAAAGTGCAAGACTTGAGCCTCTCCCCAGTAAGAAGGTAAGACTTGGGGAACCAAGAAGGGACATCCTCGCCCAAAGCCATTCTGGCCACAGCCTGGCCAGTTAACCAACACTTATCCATGCCATGGCCATTGAACCCAGCTGCTATCCACTCGTTGGAGGCCTGTCCCGTGCCAACTTGCCCGAGATTCCCGACCATAGGCAACCAATCCGTTGTGAAACCCATAATTCCAGACCAAACAGCCTTGACGCGGGTGTCACCAGCGCCTGAAAACATCTTTGGGATGATAGATGAGATGTTCTCTCTGGCAGATGTTGCAACTTCAGAGTCATCACTTGTCAATAGACTGTCCACTTCTTGGCTCTCTCCTCCTATGTAGATATCCCCTGTTATGGCGTTCTGCTGAGCATAGTAGAGTCCAGTCGTGAGGCGTTTCGTCTCGGGATCATAGCGGCCTTGGTGGATCATTGTCCACGAGTATCGATCGCCGACTCGGGGGAAGGCAGACCCAGGATCTTGCACAGACATTGTGCCCCTCAATGGGTAAAGCTTGCCAGTCAGGTTTGGCAGCAGGTGAGATGCATAGCCATTGGTACAGTGGATGACTGTTTTGGCCTTGATGGCTCCTCGTGTTGTTTGTAGTAGGTATCCTGGTTCGCCCGAAGGCGTGTCTTGGTGGGACACTGAAGTAACGGCCGTGTTCGTTTCGAGGGAGAATCTACCCTTGTGCAGGTCGAGTAGGCGCTTTTGGAGGATAGTGACAAGTCGATAGGGCCAGAGGGCACATGCACCTTCCTGAGTAAAACCGGCAAGCCCGTCGCGATACAAGTATTCATTCTTTCAAGTAGAAACACGCATTAGCTTCTTTTCAACTCATTCATATGAGTATGCCCCCGAGACCTGACTCACCTTGATGATGTCTTGGTCCTCAACAAACCCGTATTTGAGGATGGTATCGGGTATCGTGGCCTGCAGTAACTCCAGGGAACGTTTAGACTCCTCCAGGTATTTTCTGTCCATCACAATATCCGTGGCATTGACTTCCCGGAGTTGTATAAAGTCACGTTCCTCTTGTTCAAGTTGGCTCACCAGTGCCTTGAGCTCTGCAATATTAGCCTCACTGAAGCGTAAAATACTTGTAGCTTCCTCGACTCCCAAGGCATTGACGAGACTCTCGAAACGCCCGCAGGTATCGGACACCAGGTGGCCCCCGTTGCGACCCGTGGCGCCGCTGCAAGCGTTGCGGGCTTCCAAGATAGTTATGCGCAGCCCGGCAGCAGAGGGGTGGTTCAACATGGTATGGGCGACACTCGTACCAGTGATGCCCGACCCGATGATGGCAACATCAGTGATTGCAGGAAGAGTGGATGATTGAGCCTTCGCAACGTCGGCGGGAGGATATTGCCATGCGGAAGAGGTGGGGTTCTCTGAAGGTAGACCAGCAGGAAGACTGATGCGGTCTCTGACCTGCTGGGCGAAGGCTATGAGGATTTCATTAGAGACGAGATCAAGAGTGGTATTCTGTGCCTTACACTGTGATGCCATTGGTTTGACTGTTAGTGTTTGCGTAGTCTCGGTAGTAGAAAATGAGCGATGGTCAAACTGCCAATGTATTACAAGCAAGCATCAGGTGCACAAATACTTAAGTATCCATAAATGGAATATCCAAGCAGCAGCGCCGGCCTATTTGGTTGGTAGGCGTTCAACACCGGCTTCAACGGACTACTGCAGCGGCTAAACCCATCCGGGGCGTTAGATTGCATGGAATCATGCGTTGTTATCGTCCCATACCGTGGTGTGTCACAGATCGGGCCCCGAGAATTCCGCTCCACCTCGTGACCACCCACTCACGATTATTTGCCAGAAAAAACAGTAAGAACAAACGGGCTGCATCTACGAAGAGGTTAGTAAAGTACCTATGTCATGCAGTGTTTCCAAACAGCCGAGGCTGGCTTGGTTAGCGAGGCGCTGATAGATGCTCAGCCAGCGAGTATGGGTAATGCACCACCGGCGTATTTTCCGGCATATTATTTGACTGCGAATCTTAGCTACTGGGTTTGGCTCATAGTATCTTCAAAATCTCCCACAATCGGCGATAGTTTAGAGACTAAACTACCATTACTTCAAGGCGTGGTACATGTTCATGTCAGCCAGGGATGGATTCTAAATGATGAGTTTTGACTTATCTGAGTCTTTCAAAACTGTCACTTTGCTAGTTAGTCCTTCCCAAGACTATGAATCCAAGTCTAGCCGGCAAGACAGATCTCCCCCGTCCTCAGCCCGACTTCTTCAGCGATAGCTGATAAAGCCGGCAACGTATCGTCTTGTTTAGTGAGTTTCAGCCTCGTGTATGCCGGGACAAGCGACCCATGCCACCAATCGTATGTCGCCAATGTCTCGTCTTCTTTTTCTGCAGCTGACTGAGACTCGGAGTTGTTGACAGTTATTCGAAAGAAGTCTCTCAGGGGAGCTATCTGTGTGTCTTCTGAGGGCGCGCCATCAGCTCTCATAAATGTCGACGTGTTACAGTCCCATTGTCTCTCTACTGAACCAAAAGATAGAACCCTCGGGGAAAGCAGCCGCTCTTATAGCACGCAGCGGCGTGTGTATAGTGGCTCGCTCAATTCAGCTTGTTGACCACTACCCACTTCCTCTCAAGCCTCTCGAACCATCAGGCCTGTAAGCAACAACCATAAGCTAGACTATTTGTAGTTTTGCCCCAGTTGTCAACCAATTATTCACAAGCGTGGTATGAGAAAATTCTTATCATTCTTACAAGCTAGATTACACTCTACACTATTGCATCTGGAAGGGAAGAGGGACAATTCCCACCGACTTCTTGGTGGAGAATACGGACCAACTCATGACCCGAGTCGGGTTAACTCGTCTTCCTAGAAGGGAGGAGAAGGTGGAAACCGAAGTGTGCACAGTCTTTGATTGGTTTATCTCCATGGAGATATCGGATATAAATGCCGTGATGGTACGACCAGTTACGTTCAAAGTTATATAATAGAACCTGAGTATTTGACGTGGGATCTTAGATGGCTTATAAACACGTCCTTCCTCAGTATATTTCACAATGTCAACCATTTTTCTGCACAACTTCGCGACATCGCCATTCGGCGAAAAGGTCCGGCTCATTCTTGGACTGAAATCACTACAATGGAAATCCGTCGAGGCCGAACTAATCATGCCCAAGCCAAACCTCACAACACTCACTGGAGGTTACCGCAAGACTCCCGTCATGCAAATCGGAGCGGATATCTACTGCGACTCCAGATTAATTGCGGATGAACTGGAAGAGCGGTATCCCAACCCAACTATCTATCCATCCGGCAGTCGGGGCTTGTGCGTGGCCTTGTCAGAGTGGTCTGACAGGCCTCTACACATCTCGAGTTCAGGACTTGCCATCGGAGCTAATAAACGGGACTTTCCCGAGTCTCTAATGACCGATCGCAAAAAGTTCTTTGAAGGATTTATGGATATTGAGAATATTGAAACTGAAGTTCCTCATTTGAAGAGTCAGCTACGAGCGCATGCGGCATTGATTGAGGAACAACTCTCAGATGGGCGTCGTTTCTGGTTGGGTGAAGAACCAAGTCTCGCCGACTTCCACGCCTACGTCGAGATTTGGACAGTCCGAGCCTTCATCCCGTCTGCCACTGAAATCCTAAGTGGTTTTCACAAAATGGAAGAATGGGACGATAGAGTGAAGCAGATTGGCCATGGAGAGATGACACTCGGTACTGTGGAGGATGCCCATGAAGCTGCGCGAGCGAGCATAGGGTTGCCAGGACGCGGAGTCGAGGTTGACAATTTCCTTGGTCTATCAAAAGGCGACCTGGTTACTGTATTCCCCGATGATTATGGTAAGGAGCCTGTGGTTGGACGTTTAGTGACTCTGTCACTCCGAGAGGTTGCGGTGGAGAGGGATGATGCCTTGGTTGGCCATGTGACGGTTCATTTCCCAAGGATTGGGTATCGTATTACCAAAGACTAGACGAAGCAAATAATCGCATTGGGGAAAATATTCCAGCCATATCCTTCGTAGCAATTTAGTATCCTTCACATCTCCATCCTTGACCTCCCTAGGGACTACTCAGACTGTAGGTTCTCCCCAGGACTTCTGCCATGCAACTTCCCATTCTCCCTTGAGCTCATCCAACCATTCCTGGAACGACAACTCTCTTTCATGTTCACCCTTAATAACCATATTGCCGTCCTTCGTCCCACCCCAACCATCGCCCCGAGCTGCTACATACATGTGTTCGCGTCGACAAGGATTCTGCAACACAACATCATCTATCCCTCCGGTGTCTTTCTTCCTCTTATTCTCCGATCTGTTATTCTCGTAGCAACTCTTGCAGGCGAATGTGTTGGTACAATAACAGCAAAGATAAACAGCCTCAGCCTCAGCATCCCCGCCGACTTGTTTCTCGCAGTAGCTGCAAGTCACAGGGGATTGGGTTTCTCCCGTAAATCGCTGTTCATCGATGACGTAGAACTGACAAGAAGCCGCAATATCTGCATGCTTCTTCAGACCAGGCACCAAGCACAACACCTTGGCAAGTACCTGAAAGCTCGGGGCGTCATTGTCCTGATGCTCGTCCGTCAGCGTCTTGACGCATCCACGAAACGTCTGATCGGCGCCTTCAAAGAATGCCAATGCAGGACTGAGCTTGCGTCGCATGATGGAGAGTGGGATGCTGATCTGGGACTGATAAGGTTCAAAGTCGGCCTGGAGACCTTGTAGCTGAGACATCAGGTCTTCCATCTTATCGAGAGCTGTCTGCTTCTTGGCCAGGGTATCCTTCAAGTCGACAATGTCCGGTTTCTCTTGTACAGCACCCAAGAACTGTTCGAGAAACATGTCTGCTAGTCGCCAGCCAATGCGAATCATAGTGTCGACACTGCCAGCAACTTTGACACGGAGAGCTCGACGCAGAATCTCCTCTGCTTCCTCTGTCGCATCCGCCTCGAACTCTGCCCATACGAAGCGCACAAAGTCTGCCCACCAGGTCGACAGCATCTGTGACAAAGAATCCTCGGCTTCGATTAAGTGGTGGACGGCCTCGGCATAAATCGTTTTGACCTTCTCAGCGGCTGACTTGCCCTGTTTCTTAGCTGCTTTATGGATTCGCCGGTGTGTTTCAGCCATGAAACCCTTGACGAGCTGCGCATGCCCCACGAGATCCAAGAGTTGAAGAACGTTCTCCGGTCCATCTTGACCCTTGCTCAGCTCAAGGACCAACTCGTCAAAAAAGAACGTTGTGCTCTCCTCGTCGCTCTTTTTAGCAGTCTCGACAGCTTTCTCGACGCTCTGCAGAGCATACTTGCTGTCTCCGAGAAGTGCCTCAACCTTGGCCTTCAGCCAATGTGTCCGTATGATGGTCTTTCCCTCCTCTTTCGTCTCAAGGGCCGTGACAAATGCCACACGGGCTGCTTCGAGATAACCCTTCTTTTCCAAGGCCTTTTCCGGGAGTGAATTCGCACCGGCCTCGACCGCCAGGTCTGTCTTGTCTTGTGACATTCCGTAGCAGATTCGCCCAATCCGATTGTAAACGTCAAATCGAAGCTTAGCCTCCTTGCTTCCCAGGGCAAAAGAGTTTCCATTTCCCATGAGTTGTTGCGAAAGCGTTTCGTAGTCACCGATGCTGGTCTTGGGTGATGTGTCTGGTTCGTCGTCTCGCGCTTTCATGGCCCCGTCGTAGGCATCCTTGAACGCATCGAACACTGCTTTGCCATTTTCATCCTGCCCCTCAATGGACCTAGCCGCGTTGAGAGCCTCTTCCAAAGCAGGCTCATAGAGCCCGTCGTACCGCAACGCCATTGCGATGGCAACGCTGGCAGTAGTAGCCTTCAGCCTCTCACTCTCATCATCCTGCCCTTTCAACCTTATTCTTAATTCCTCTCCAACTTCAAGGATCGCTTCTACACGTGCTTCAGGCTCCATATGCACAATATTAGGTCTACACCCTTGTGCCATATAATCATCTCGATTGCGCAACGCTTGATGGGCGAATCGAAATGAGTTGTATGCGCTGCTCGGGAACTGTGCCGCTCCCCAGTTGTCACTATGCCTCGCTGCCAATTGTTCAAGAATCCGACAGTGAGGTTCTGGGTCCTCTCCGTCTGCTTCTATCACCTTGAGCCAGTCTTGAGATGCCTCGGGCAAGTCGGTTATGTCGCTGCAGTCTGCGGAACGAAGCCAGTACAAGAGTATTCCCAGGGTGTCACGGATCTCATTAGTGTCTGTTCCCAGCAGAGATTGACATTTCCCCCAATCTGCTTCAGGGACATTGGCCTCCAGGGTCTTCAATGCGCCATTCTCGTTGCTGAAGACGCGAGCTATTCCTCGTACCACAGCCTTTGCAACAACAGCGGCCGGTCGAGTCTTCTCGCTGGTTGAAACCCCGGGTCTTGGGGGCGTTACGTGCTGCGACCCTGACGCCTCATCTTCTGGAACTGGTGCGCGCTGTGGCCTCGTCGAGGTTTCTGAGGGAGAACCGACCCGGTAGTTCACACTGGTTCGGGTCTTCGTCTGATCCCTGGAGAATCCTGGCGCGATTGCCCGACGGCTCGTCGCGAAGCTTGTCATAATGCTGCGTGGTGGTGTCATCGCCATGATACTTCGCGGCGGTCCCATTTCTCGCTTCACTTGAGGTGACTCCTTTTTAGACTCGACATGTAAATAAAGGGAGGAGGCTGCCCGTAAAAACTTGAACCAAACCGTGGCAGCTTGGTAGACAAGTTGCTCACGGATCTTGTCCTTCTGTTCCCCGTCATCAGTCTTTTCAGTGAGAACATGAGAGAGCATCTTGAACATGAGGACATTGGCCGGAAGGCTGGCCCATGTTGTTGTTGGCCAGTATGCCTGAAGCGCAGGATGTCGGAACTGGATCAGGTCGTCATCGCCTGCTTGACCACCGTTTTGGCCGTATCTAGACATAGGGGCTGATCGAGAAAGAAGACTACTCATTCAATTAGCATAAGCAACTTCATACAAGCTGCTGCTTGATCTTGCTTGACTCACAGGGATAGGTTGCCGGCGAGTTCCACTTGAAGTCTATTCCCAGTTGCAAGGCCGACCCCTTCACGAGAATTGGCTTCCCCTTTTCCTTCCGTCACCTCTTTGGTGATGGTCCATTGAGAAACCAACTTCAGCAACGCCTTCGCTGTCCCAAGGCACAGAGGTTGGTCATTGCAGAGAGCTAGCCAGGTGAAGAGGCAATGAAGTTGTGTCTGTTCTTGCTCGTTTCGATGATCGATGCATTCGTGGAACAGGTCACCGTAGATTTCCACATGGTTCGTCTTTAGTGTGTTCAATGGGGACAGGTCACTTCCGCCCAGGACGTTGAATCGTCGAAGAGCGTAATCCACGTATAAGTAGGCTGAGAGGAGAAAGTTAGTACCACAAAAACGCCTTTGGACCTTGTCATTTCACTTACTAGTTGCCTTCTCGCACACGCCATCGACGAGGCTTTCGCGTGTTTCGGGTGCGAGATCGTTCAATGGGGATATATTCATGGAGAGATGTTTGGTAAAGGTGCGCAGGTCGTGGTTCTCGGCATTTGCGTTGCCGGCTCCTAGGACAATCTTGGACTCTTCCGGGATGTCGATTTCCATATTGGAAGTGGTGGTAAGGATGAGGCTGATTCTCAACTTGCTCTCGTTGATACTCTTCTGAAACGCGACCAGACGATCCTTTGACCCGGAAATGTCGACATCGTCAAGAACCAGGAACAACCAGGGCTGGTGTGAGTCACTCTCTGATGGTTTGAATCTATTAATAAAGTGATCCCCCCATGTTGGGTTGGTACTCTCTCCTCGAGACTTTTGCCCGAGACAGTGATCCATGGCCCATTTTCGATACGCGGCATCTTGTTCCACGATTTGGATAACGCAGCAACGAATCATGTCGTCAACGGAGTTTCTTCCTCCAAACTCCTGGCCGAAGCAGAAGTAGGCAACTGATATGCCTGCAGCTTCAGTTTGCGTTCCACTCTTGTTGATGGGAAGTTGCTGCTTGGAGGTCTTGAGATGTTCAAAGATGAAGGACGACAACATGCTTCTGCCAGTGTGGCGGCCACCTTGCAGCAGGAGAAACTGAGATGTTCCATCGAGAAGAGTGTGATAAGCCTGTTGGTGATGAATCCACTCGCAGGTACCAGGAAGACGTGAAGACAACATCCTAGTCAGTCGTCTCTGGTGGATGCTCTCCGTGTCTCCGACGTTGAAGGATGCCCTGAGGGTTCTCAGAACATTGGATTGATAACTGGCGTGGTCCACTGTGACAGCATCTCCGATCTGTTTGCTGGCATCTTCCGTCTTGGGCTTGTGACGTATCTCGTGAGAAAAAGTGCTAAAGTCTCGCCTGAAACTACCGATTTGCACTTGTAAATCGACGATATTTGTTCCGAGTCCATCAATCTGCCCGACGATGTGATGGGTATCGTCAATGACCAAGTCCACCGAGGCGCGGAGGTCGGCGACATTCTTGTTGATATCGACCGAGATGCCCAGAGTGCAATACAGTGCCGCTTGATCAAGTCGAGTGAGCTGTTCTTGAAACAAGGCATGCGCATCAGACAAGGGCGTGGATGGTTTGGCAAGCTCCTTGAAGAAGTTCATGAACTTGCCGCGACCAACAAAGATCTGAGCATCAACAATGAAGCCAAGAAGCCTGTCAAACACATCGACAAGCTGCTGGCCAAATTGAGGCCCATCCGGTAGCCTTCCTTCGAGCACAGACAGACGTCGGAAGAAGTTTGCTGTGACTTCAAAGAACTTTTGGATCTCGTCAAGCTGACCCGATACTTTCTGCGTCGCACTCAAGACAAACACGAGAGCCTCGGCGATGATGGGTGCTGGCGCAAATACACTGCCTGCAATAGCGCCAATGGTGCTCGCGGTACGAAGAATAACCTCTGCCGCCCCCTTTGCAATCTTGAGCGTGACCTGAAGCGGGCCTTTGATGCGATCTGAGAAGTGTCCAACCGAGTCGCGTTCCTTTTCGAACTCGGCAGTCAGCCGGTTCAAAGTGGCCTGCATGGTGGTGCTGTTCCATGGAGTGTTCATGGCTTTGGATTGATCGAGTTTGAACTTGATGCCGACTTTTTGGTTGTGTTTGGCTACTGCCGCAGTCCATAACGTGCCTATGTCGGTGCGCCATGCCGAATCCGTGGCCGCATCGAGCGTCTGGGAGTTGGACATGTTGAAGTTTTGGTTAGTGAAGGTGGAAGATTCGAGGAGTTACTTCCTGTCCTAGCGCGCACTGGCTCGCTAAGGCGTATTTAAAGGTAGATCTCCGTCACATGCTGACTTTCTAACTGATCTTCAAGGTGGATGGCGTCGTGGATGGAGATCTTCACGCCAGAAAGCGGCGGGTCGAGCCGAACCAAAGTGGCGGCGCTGCGGGCGCATCGATCCGATCGGGCATTAAGTCCAAGGCAGCTTCTCACTCAGTCAAAGGAAGGCTTGGTGTTCCTGAAGCTCTACTCCGTACTGATCCCCGACATCTCTTCATTCCACTCAATATGTCCCTTCAGTACAGTACGGTTGCTTCGCTGCCTTTATCCCAATTGCCCAAAACAAAAGCATACCCTTACTCATTTGTGCGGCTTCTTGGCACAAGATTAAGCTTTACACTATTTAAACCCATGGCAATAGCCGTAGAAGATCGTTCAAAGCTCCAGTGTCTAGCGCCATTGGGGGCCCAAACCCGCCCTTCCGGTCCTTGTGGCTGGGAGCTTGTTTTGGGGGCGTCACTAACATTCACAAACTCAGATGAATGGAAAATGTGCTCCAAAAGCAAGGAGGCGTGGCCATGTAGGTAATTGGTCTGATCCTTGCCCTCCCCAGGTATCATTGTCCCTCTCCATCGAGTACCTAGCTTCACAAAGAGCTTTGTCCGACGGGCTTTAGGTTGTCGGATCGCTGTCTCCCAGCATTAGCCTGCCAATCCAAGGGACACTAGCCTCAAAATCTGCGTAACTGTTAGCCTGTCTGCGGCAGTGCGTGATGTGGTTCCATTTGATTGGCAACCGCCGGCTTATTAGCTCAACACCTGAAGGTGACAGAATCTCGAGCAGTATTCTTAGCCACTTTCTCGTATCTAGGTAGCCCTGTGAGGAAACTTGTTGGTAAAGAGTTCCCACGGCCCTAATTCACCGCATTATACGAACTAGCCGTCGAGTTACCAGTCCTTCGTCCTTTATTTGGACACAGATGATTCGTTGGTATAAAAATGAGGAACAGTCTAGGCAACAGGATCATAGAGATCAACATTACAGCTTTAAATGAATGGAAAAAATTTCCCGTGGATACCTAGTCCATTAGCAAGTCATGAAAAGGCAAATAGGCGGTGTCTGTACAGCGTCATGCGCCCCCGTCCTGGGCGGCAGCCTCACTTTCAAGCCGTGCTTAAATACTAGGTGGATAGCTTCGACAGTGGTCCTTTCACCCTCTTCCACAGTTCTCTACGTCAACCGTCAAGCAACCCATATGACTGACAAGTCTTACCTGGATTTCGTCAGGTTTCGGGCCCGGGCTAACCCTTGCATCACCGGCCTCTATGAATACCTGCGGCGTAAATCTCACACCGAAAGCAGGATTGTATATCTTGACTATCCCCATAATCAGACATGGCCGACCGAGATAGAGCCTGTTTCGGCATCGGAGCACGACCTTGTTCATCTCATCCAGACCATTGAGCCGTCCACTACACGGTTTCTCTTTGTCGAGAATATTACCTCGGCGATGGTCGCGACGCTGGGTGAATCTCTAGACATCGATCCACTCTTTTTTACCGACTATATTCACACTCTTTTCCAAAACGACTATGAGCCGTTGCCGCAGCCTTCACTCGCCACTTTGCCGTCATTGATGGCTACAAACAACCACATCCATCTTCATTACTATCAGTCTCTGGCCTTGAACAGGAATGATGGCCAGGGAGGAGCTCCGTACGCGTTGAAGACAAGCTCTAACGTCCCTCGAAATGTCCGGCGGCTGGCAGGGAGAGATATTGGCGTTGCTCGGGCGTGCTGCTCCTTTATTGTCAAAGCCGTAGGGGCATCACGAATCTGTGAGAATCTTATTATCCTCGTCACATTTTCCGACATCTGACACAAGAAGGTTTATACCTTGTTGACGCGCCTATTACTTCTGTCGAGGAACTAAATTCGGAAACGAAAAAGACATACCAGGTCAGGGTATTACACGGCGGATTCGAGGATTTTGGAACGCCGCCGCCGTTTTCTTCCTTTTCCCAGGGCGAGGTAACAGGGTCCCTTGACAAAACTTCTATGCTGAACAGCATCATCCACTATTTTCGAGCCCAACCACCACCAGGGTTTCATATACATTCGCCGTCGATTCTTAGTGTAGGATACTATCCTATCCGCATCGTTCTTGCCGAATGGAACTTGTACAGTCACCTGACAAGTCGATACCTCAAGTACTACGAATACTCTACCCGCAATAACGGAGGTCCATTGCGGGACGAGCATATCGTGGACCTCCAACGCTGGCGGCGGCTAAGCAAATGCAGCCAGCATCGACTGGATTTACTGGCTGAAGTCATCATCTCCCATATGCAAAAAGAAGACGAGGAGGAGCCTTGGGCTTTACTTCTAAAAGACGCTAATTGGCTTCGGGAGCAATTGCATGATTACAGTCATTGTTTGGAGCAGATGGTTACGGTGGCCACATCGATAGTGCAGCTACTGGATTCACGGCGTTCTATTCTCGCGACTGTCAACATGAGACGACTGACGTATATCGCCCTGGTCTTTATACCCCTGAGTTGGGTGGCGAGTCTTTTCAGTATGTCCGATGGGTACTCACCAGGCCACGACCTTTTTTGGGTTTACTTTGCCACTGCGTTGCCACTTCTAGGCATTGTCCTTCTCATCTGTGCTCTTCCCTACGATCAGATAGACAGAGAATTGAGACACTTTTGGGGGGAAATTGGAAGGGTCCGAACAGGAATGAAAGTGTCGCAGACCCCGCTGGGTGATGTATAATGCTGGGGGCATCTTGTGGTGATACAAGACTGTGCATGATACCTCGTCAAGGATGTTTGATGGCGGTCCTAGGACATTGTGTTGGTCATTTCTAATAAATTCCATAAGTCTAGGAGCAATTCCATTGCCGCGGCACCAAGAATGCCCTCACTTCTGAGATCTGTTCTCCATCTCCATACTCGTCAAATACTGACTCTCGTCCTGGTCTGAGGCAGCCCGTGTCGCCTCACCACGCATCATCCTACGCGCCATGGTTTCATCTTCCTTCCCGTTACTGATCTTGACATAAGATCTCCGCGCAGCCTTCTCCATGCGCTCCATTGTATCTGCATCCTCCAAAACGCCTCCAATTCGGTGGCCTTGACGGATTGTTGCTAGCGTGCTGCTCCGGGCCAGCGGTGTCAAGTCCGGGTCCCCAGCACTCTTTGCCGTGATGATCAACAAGATCAGAACACAAATGAGCATGACGCCGTGAAGCGCTACCCAAGGCCACTGGATATCGTATAGCACCTTTTCGGTGCCGACATTCCCCTCAAAGCTCAACTTCCCTTCATACCGATCCTGGTCTTGCCCTTCAACATTATCAAGCCTAGGATTGGGGTTTCTTCGCATCTCGTTTGTCATACTCGTTGCAAGCGCCTCAAATCTCCTCGTAATATTCGTACTCGTCCAAGTCCACAGACCTCCAATGCCTGGTGGTTCTGATTCCACAGTGAGCTCCTTGCCGTCGGGACCATGCGAAACCCCGTTAAATCCGACGGCGCCTTTACCCAGTTTCCCTTCGATGCTCTTCCGAATCTCGGTTGTGTTTGTAAAGTTTCCTAATAAGAGGTCTTGCATGTGGTGGCTTAGTGCCATCACTGTGTCTGATGAGACGCTCATCGGTTCCGCGGACAGATTTCCTCGGCCTCTGAGTTTAAGATCTGAGTAAGACGCAGCCGAGTACCAGAGATTGAACTCCAAACTATCGACTTCGTCATCTGGCGGTGTGTTTATCTTTGTCAATTCATCGTCGTCGTGTCGCTCCCATGACTCAGGGTCTCGTATCCAGCCATCCGCCTCGGTGATGTTCTCGAAGAGTTGATTTCCTTGAACCTCAGAGTCAACCATATTCATGCAGTAGTAAAGGGAGCATTCTTCAGCCTTCATGGGGATATTCGGCCAGTAAAGCCCCTTGTCCAAATCTCCATCCGACGTCGTGGGGAGTTCTGAGTAGTTGAGATACTTGACGTCTGGGTATATGAAGCTCATGGACCAGATCAATGTGTCGATATCCTTCATAGCATTCGTCTTGTTTGGGTTGCCTGTGCCGAAAGTGGTCATAGAATATCTTTTGTCGGAGTAGATCCCCAGCGGCTGCTCATTCTGACATTGGTTCCACAAGTAGTCGTGAAGTGGACACCCGTCAACGTTGGTGATGAAGTGACCATTTGGTAGAGCAAAGGCGGTTGCGTTGACAGTCTTCGTCCCGTAGCTCACATCCTGTATAGTGAGAAGTGTCTTCCCAAAGCCGTCAACACGTTTCAGTTTGGAGCTAAGATCCTCGCATCTAGTGCAAACACCAAGGGTAGCAAACTGGTCCCAGGTGCAGTTACTCGTCGGACATTGAACCAGGGCTTCTTGCGCAGCCTCCCATGGCGATCGAGAAAAGCCGTTGAGGATGGATGCTTGCATCGATAGAGGTAGTTGAGTTGTTCGGTACCAAAGATCTCCAACTTGAACCCTTATCGAGCTTCCTACTTCATAGACTGTTGTCCGAGATGCAAGAGCGGCCAAACCAGGGTCTCCAAAAGGTCTCGGAGCAAACACGACGCTTTGTTGAAGCTGTACCAACTGCTGCGCCAACGGATCGAGAACGATAGCTAGGAGGGTCAAGATGGCGCCAAACTGGACCGCCAAGCTGTGAATCGGATGTAAAGTTAGTTCGTATACATGGAACGTCGGGCTCAGAACTCACGCGCCCCTGGTGCCAAGAAGCACCTTGATACTACCCATCGGGCCACGAGTAGCAGAGTCGATGCGATCAAAATCGACAAGCAAACGTGGCCCCCGAGCAAAAAGGATCCATTTCCACTGAGCTATGCACTCGGCAATGACAAAGACCAGACTAGTCTTGATCGCCAATGATAGAATAGAGACAACGGCGTTAAGTGTGATGCTGTTCCACGTGAAGGGAGCTTTACCGTCGAATTTCGAGAGCAGTACTACCATGGCGACGAGGGATGCGCTGGAGCCCAGAACTGCCAACAGTTCCGAGCCCCAGGCCCTCCATGACATGAGTTTGAAGATATTCAACATGGTAAACGAACCATGAAGATAAAAGTGTATGCAGAGATTTCTCGAAAAGGGCAAGAATTTGCCAAGAGATCAAGTGCAGATGTTTTATGACTGTCGGAGACTTTCCTGGACACTTTACCAGTCAGCCTAGGGTGGCTAAGCTCGGACTCGGACCCAATGAAGGAGGACGAAAGGATGGTGAACCCTGTCGATTTTCGCCTTGATCTAACCTATTGGTGCTTAGAACCGTTACATGTCCTATAAATAAGCTTCCAAGTGTTTCATAAATGCGAGCAATTGGTGCAGATCATGTCACGGACATGGTTGTTGTTTAAATAGTTGAGAGGGCTGCCATGATCTCAGCCCTAATTCCTCCAGGAACCTTGTTTCATCAATCTGACCAACTCAATAATTACACTTAGTCAAAAGGCTGCACGGG